>JAOBRG010028458.1:0-22908 GCA_027574985.1 Umimayanthus nakama | reverse complement strand
GGCAGTGATATGATTGGATGAAATGACTTTCTATTGTTACACCTTTTCCCCAACCATTCCGATGCTCGTGGATTCTTCACTCGCAAAAACAAATTACTGATATTCGTCTAAAATTAATGATTACTGAGACTTGATGATAATTTTTAGCTGATGATTACTGAGAATTGGATTAAATGTTAACATTTTTTAAAACTGAACTGGGATTTGGCCAAACATTAGTTTATTACTGAGAAGTGAGTACTCCCATTCAAGCCCTCTCCTAGGAGACGTGATAACTTCTAAAGCGTTCCAGATGTGGTTGTACAGCATTTGGATGAACGATGACACTTTTCAAAAGTTGCAGCTTTGTAGCTAAAGAAGCATTTTGAGTTGAGTAAAATAGTCACTTCCCGCGACTTCACAGATTTTTTATAAAAAAACCCCAAAGTCCTCGGGCCCCGGAGTGGGTACTACCTATATTTGGATGATACGGATGATTTTCAGGGGTTGTAATCAGTGATTTAGTATTTTTTTAGAGGTTGCTCAAGCGAAATCCATTATAAAAAATAAAACGGGTATTCGTTAGGGTACAAAAATTGTGAGCTGCCATGGGTACCGAGATCTTTTGAATACGCTTCCTTAAGGTTACCGTTCACGTTGGAACGGATTAAAATTTCGAAATTTTGATTTTCGCAGAATATAAATATAAATGAAATGAACTTCTACTTAAAAAAATGTTTTTCAATACGTCTAATATTTTGCGAGATATGACGAACGAAAGTTTGTACCGGAAATAAAATTGAATGATGCGTGGTGTACTTTATGAGCGATTTTCTCGAGACATGTTTTGGCTAAAACTACAAAATGCAATGGATCAATGCTCCCTCAATTTTTAACCGAGACTTGCCATAAGTCGACTCGCATAATTTTTTTTCTGGATGTTTTTAATTTAACCTCATGCTGTCAAATTTTGCAAGTTGATAAAATAATAGCCGAAGATGAAAACCGTCCTGGCGAATTTTGGAATTTCCGCTTCAATAATTTTTGACTCAAGCATGGCAGTTTTGTATGCTGCAAACAGGGAATTTTCTTCAAATGCCTGCAGAAATATAAAGACGCATTCAATCAAAAATCGCCAGGACGGAATTAGAGTAAAAATTGTGCTGAATCTCACAAACTAAAAATGGTTGAAACTGAAACTGACAGCCGCATTGACGTCCAGAACTCAGAAGTATAATATTAATAAACAGTTTGAATTATGATTCTCGCATTCGTTCATAAACCAAAAACTTTTCAACACGTTTTTCATCATCATGCGACGTCCTTATAAAATGTTATATATTTATTGGTATTTTTTTAGGTTAACGTTTTACCAGGGTATGTTATTAGGTTGCATAATTTCTTAATTTTAGGCTAGTTAAGATTTCGGACGGTCATGCCTATCCTTTTTACCCCCAGAGTACCCCCCCCCCCCATGACCAAGGCACATATTCAGTAGACTCGTGTGAATTAGACAATCCAAGAATCGGGTTTTTTATTATGCGGGGATAGTTTGGCGTCTGGGGAGGGGTTAGTAGTTTGGTACCCAAGAAATAACATCAAATATACGAGATCAAAACTGACATGGTAGATCTTAATAATCCCTTGGACTTTATGGATTTTGCGCCTGCACTTAAGTAGCCCAGTTTCACTGACTTTTCTAGGTCTTGGGGAAATGAGGCGCCTATCCGTTCCAGCGCTGTACCTAGAATTTTTTGAGCAGGGGGGCAGTGCTGATAGAGTTTCCGTTAACTCAGAAATTCTGGAGGGTCAGAGAAATATAAACAGCTGTTTTTCCTGTCCTATTGATAGTTTTATTCTTCTTTTGCCTCTTCGTGTGTGTGCATGTGTGTGGGTGGGTGTGTGTTACTTAGTGTGACTCATATTTAGCTCAGGTACATATTCACCGTGTATTACGTTACTTAGTGTGATTGCTATTTAACTTAGATATAGTTTCCATGTGTATTTAGTTGGCACTTTCAAATAATAAAAGAACTTTATAGTACTACTGGCAGGGGCCTTCTCTAATACTTAAGGCTTCTGTCTGTAGCACTATATCACCGTCGGAATTCTGACCACTGACTTTTTTAATTGTTCCTCTATAAAGGCCACCTGTTTTCAATTAGCCCTTATGGTTACCACAGGTGGCCTCAACTTATTCTTAAGAATTTCGAATGTACTATTGCAAGACATATTGTAAACTAAAGTGGGAATAAATGTATTGTTGTTATTGTTGACACTTCTAAGAGCGTTGTAGTCACTTTACCGGATCTCTGGGGTAACAACTGCCCCGTTTGCCCCCCCAACCCATCCCGCTAAGTACGGCACTGCGTTCTCTAGCAGCAAAACCATTTCATTAGTTTCTCCTTCTCCTGCAAATTGTCAGTTGCTTCTGCCAAGTTCTGCTTCTACTAAATAAAAAACTTGGCAATTCTTGAAAAAAGAGCATCGAGATTTATAACTCTCCCGATACCTGATAAAACAGATTCTTTGCTTAACCTGCGTTGTCTTTTCTATTCAGCTCCCCAATTCCCGCGCAAATGGGCCTACTCGCAGGCTAGTCTTTTCTGCTTGGCTTCCATCGAGCACAGTCAGCAAATCGTACCTACTTCTTTACATCCACCTTGATTATATGACTTAATATGTTCTGCTCGCCTACTGTCCGCCTTACTCCATATCGACATGTATGCACTTTTGTTGTAACCCAAATCATCTGATCTCCTTCCGTATAACCTTCTACAAAAGTGCTACCGTACAATATAGTTAGCTGTTATAGACCCTTTCCCTGTTTCCGTCAGGGGGAGGGAGGGAGGGGGGGGATACTCCTAGGTAAAAAGGATAAGGATGACCGTCGGAAATACCAGAAAACAGTCACGTGGACAAAGTCTAAAGCGTTAACTTTGTAATAGTTTGGTTCTTTGGCAACTGAAAAGGAATAAAAAAGAATTAATTTTTTTGACAAAGTCAAAGTAAGCCGCTGGCCACGTGGAAGTAATAATATGATCTAGTGAATGCGGCACATCTTTTGTGACGTCCTTTGTAATTAGGTTTTGTTCTATACTCATTGAACATCTTGTAGTTCCTCTAATTAACTGCAAACAACCTTTAATCATCTATTACTGAAGTCTTTACTGAGGGAACAACTTGGACTCCGTTCGGTCAAACTTTTGATGGACGTTTGGAAAGTAGAACGGAAAACCGGCTACGAACCAGCAGAAACTAGAGTAAGACACGAGCGGGATTCAGTTCTAACTCCCAGGAAGAGTCTGAATAGTTTAGACGAACAAAGTCCTTTGTCGTCCTGCATTGCGGGGCGAGCGGTTAAATCTCTGTACCTCGTTGCAATTTTGGTTTACTGTCCTTTTGCGAATAAAAGATGATGAATGAAGTCAAAACTCTCGTTACAAAACTACCCTAAAAATACTAAGCCATGAAAGGCACCATCTCGCAACCGGAGTTTATAAAAGGAGTGCATTCAAAGGGCCTGTACCGACGACAACTCAAAGTTTTATACCCTAACAAATATCAGTTTTATCTTTTTAATAGATCTCGCCTAAAAAATACGATCATCTCTATCATCCGAATATAGAGAATACCCCTTGGGTGTTTCCGTCACCATCTTGCATAGGGGGCAGTCGTGACAAAAGCTACAGCAAGTGTATGGGGAATAACTTTCAACCCTTGACTCCACTGTTTTTCGTTGGATTTTGACAAAAAATAATTAAAAGGTATCAAAATGGAAATTACATGATTAAAATATGAGTTAGACTTCAAAAATTCGGGTTACAAAGATTGTAGCCTCAAACGATCTTCGTCTTGAGGATAGTTGTTTTGGCTTCAACACCTTTTAAAAAGTAGCTTTTTTGTCAAAATCCAATGTAAAATGGCGGAATTGCAAGGGTTGATGTTAAAAAATTTCCCATACAGTTTGCTGCAACTGCCCCGTGAATGGGTTTATTATCATTTCCTTATTGTTATTACAAAAGCATCGGTTTGGGTGAAAATGTTTTTAAAACTATTTTATTAGACAGCACTCAAGAACTCCTAATAAACACATGAAAAATACAACTTGTTTTGTGACCTAGTAGCTGACAGCCTGTCGAAGATCAGAAGTCTGAATCACGTTACCACAGCTTGTCAGTTGTAAGATGACCCAAACACCACAGAAATGTAGAGAGCCCCACTGCTGTGCGGAAGGTGTGGTACCCATTCCAGGCATTTATTGTATCCCGGATGAAACCCTCACTCTTCTTTGATGTGATCTCGTCATCATAAATGGGATCAATGGAGTTTGGCATCAAGATGAACTTCGTGTAGGGGAGTATGGTTGCCATGGCACCAGCAGCAATTAACCAAGGAGTTCCTTTGTAATATAGTAAATGTGAGACTTAGAGCCCGGCTTTAAAAAAAATCGTACTGGTACGTCTTAACAAATGTCCAAAGTATCACTTAGACAAGTTGTACTTGCACTTTAGAATTGTCAATTGTTTAAAGCTTTCTCACAGAAAACATCCTGTTAAAGATTGACCGTATCAAACAAGATGTCTGTAACTATAAAAAAAATTGGCTGAGGATTAAATTAACTCCCAATTGTTTTGGAAAATGCATCCTTAGATTTTTCACATTCTTTGTCGTATTTATACGCGTACATGTGAATAGCAGTACTTGACAGTTCAAATATGTTCTACAAGGGTCTGACACAGAGCTTGAGCTCAAAATGTGCACAAATATAAGCTTCGGAGCTAATGTGTTTGTTCTTATATATAATAATTGTTATTGTTTAGGCGTAAATAAACATTTTTTTTCACCCAAGCAAGAAGGAAGTTGTTTAACATAGCCCAGAGAAACATCTCCACTGATTTTATGTGCTGGGTGTTCATTCCACAATTTAGGGGCACAAACAAAAATGGTGTGCGCAACCTCACTGTTTTGGTATTTGGCTTTTCAAGAAACGGGCTGTCACAATGTACAGATCGTTCTAAGGTCAGAGAAGTTAGAAACTCCCTTTTTTATTTACAAACAACTTCCCCGTTTCTGACGATAACTTTTGAGGGGGAAAGTTTTAATACACAAAAAAAGAGTGTTAGAGTACCACTGCATTAAATTTTATAGTGTTAAATTCCACAGTATTATGTATGGACACAGGAAAGTCAATCTTGAATAAACAGGGTCTGGAAGGAGGGGTAAAGGCAGGGGGGAGGGGGGGGGGGTCGCATTGATCCTGCATTCTGACTCCATTTTTGCAAGAACCTATATGTATACATGTAATAATAATAATAATAATAATGTTTCTGTGTAAACTTAACATATGAATGGATGTCAGACCAAAACTGCAAAGGAGAAAACTATCCAGATGTAAATTTGCCAGCAGAGAATACAGAGAGTTCAGCATGTATGCCCTGTTTGTGGCTGAGAGGGTCAAACAAAAATGGTCTGTTTGTCCGAATGAGTAGCTTGGTGCCTTATGCTAAAGTCACTGTAACGCGTCACTGCAGCTATTCAACTAATTGACACAAACAGTACATGTACATGTTTAGAATGAGCTGTGTTTGTACTCTATTTCAAAGTTGTATAGCAGCAAACTTATTATTAAAGTCCAAATTCACCATAATAAATCAAATGAGAAAAATCAACCATGTTGGACTGAACTTTGAACACTCCAAAATGCTCTAACTCACAGTTTATTAAAGTGTTGCATTAAGCATTTTAAAAGAGATTTCTGCTGGTTCAAACTGCTTCATATCAAGTAAATTTTGTCTGTCATGGGTATTGATTTTAACAGAAATACTGTATATATTTCACTTGAAACCTTGTGAGTCAAAACTACCGCCCAAATCTTAGCATCGAAGCACTCTTTTTGAAAAAACAATTAGCGAACTTGCAAATCTAAAGTTAACAATAAATAAAAAACATGTTGAAATTCAAATCTTAAATATAAAATAACACAATATATACTTTATTATTAAATAAATGTGGTTTTTTGATCTTATGATTTTAAAGATAAAAACATTATCAGGGTGTCAACCCTTTGCATTTAGCGAACTGTGGGTATTTCTTTAAGATTACACTAAGTAAATACACTGTATATGGGAAATCAACAATAAATAAATCCAATTTATAAATTACAGCAAATGTATGGAAAAAACCTCCTAAAGAATCAGCCGTGAGGGTACCCTGACCTAACCAAGGTAGCCTGCATAGCTCGGCATTCCAGTCAGTCGAGAAGGGAGAAACGAACAATTTTTTTGTACAAAGCAAAGCTCACTGTACCGACTTGTCTTCAACAACAATTTATTTGCACCGCTTTGTACAAAAAAAATTGCTCCTTTCTCCCTTCTCGACTGACTCACATGAACGCCAAGCTATGCAGGCTTTAATCCAGGGTGTTTAGGCACTCTGTGTTATAGAATTAGGTTATTATTTATTTAGGCCAGACCTCAGCCTGTTTTCCAAAAATTAAAGGAACAATCATTTACCTAAACTTATCAAGATTGACCTTTGTTGACGAAAACTACACAAACAGGTGATCATCACAACATTTTTTCTGTAAAACCATGCGAAACACTTGCACACATGTACCTCTAAATTCGAGATGCGCATTATATAAACAGAATCTTTTGTTTTCATATGAAGTAACTTGCATAACACAAAAAATACAATGTCAAACAACTCCTTATTTTATGAAGCAAGGAAAAAAATAAATCAAGACAAAACGTTTGTCCATCTTTATACATCACTTTAGTTCATGTCCTAAACTTTCTCAAAAGTCCTTTCCTCATCTACATCCATTCTACCATTAGTGACACCAAATGACAAGTCATTCGAAGTAAGTTTCATTTTGAGTCTCAGGGGTGGATTCACTAGACTAGTGCAACTAGTTACCGGAAACTAGTCAAATTTTCAGTGAAAATACTCTATATTTTAATTTGACTTATTTGTCTTCTTTACAGTGTTAAATTATTTGTCTCTGAATCTTTTCTTTCGATTTAGAGTGAGTTTTTTCTTTCTTTAATAGGGGCTAATATAAGTTCCTTACACCTTTTTTGACAAAAAATTCCCCTCTCTTCCCCCTTCACTACCAGATTTGTCACTAGTGCAGGTATCAGTGCACAGACAATATACCATTGTCCTCTTTGTACTAGTCAAACTCTTCTTTGATTGGTGGAGTGAGCCATTGTGATCAGTGCACAAGTCAAACTCAAACCCTTTGTTGGCTATTGTTTTGTAGTCTCATGATTGGATAAAATCTTGTAGAAATACTGCTTTAAAAAAATACTATAACTTATAATAGTTATATTTTTTCTCAAAACATGTAAAAGTTGGTGTACACTGTATAGGTATTCCAAGTACAAAAATCCAAACATTCTATTAAGGGGAAAGCAAAATGCCGCTGAACAATAAAAGGTGCACTAGTTTTTGAATGGATTTTTACTTAAAGAGTAAAAGACAACTTACAGTAAATTTCAAACTTCATAAAATATTGGCTGATTTTGTACTTAATGTGCTTCAAAAGACAAACATTGAAGTTTGTACAAAATCTCCACACTTGCAAGTTTGACTTTCAAACTTAATTAGCCTCATGCTCAGAATAAGTGGGTGGGGGCGGGGGGTTGTCAAACTAAATGGGGGGCGAGAAAAATACAAAAGAGAGGGGACATAATCTTTTATTAGATTGCTCTCTCACTAAAAGTGATTTTCAGAGAGGACCTAATTACAGATTAGGAGGGTAAAACATAAATTTCGGAAACTACATACAAGAATTAATGACACAGTATGCATACATGGGGCTAAAAACTAAACACTAGGGCTAAAATCTAAAAGCCAGGGCTGAAAACTAAAAACTAGGGCTAAAATCTAAAAACTAGGGCTGAAAACTAAAAACTAGGGCTAAATTATCCTTAAACACTTTAATAACTTGGCTCAACATCAGTATTTCTAGTATATTGTTGAGTCACTAATAGTAACGAAACATCAACAGTCTATGATATACTTACAAACTTCTTTGTATTGCCTCCTGAAATTCGAAAAATTAATAAACAGGGGGGTCAAAATAAGGTGCAGAGGGGGGGAGGAGTCTTCAAATATAAAAAAAATAAACGTCCCCCCACTGTTTATTCTGAGCATGAAAGTACTGTAAAAGCTCAAAAAATCATCACAGTCTTATAAGCCCCTCTCTTTAATAAGCTCCCCAACTCGAGGGCAAAATTTTTAATAAGTCTCCCTCCCCCTCTATTAAGTCCCCCCTCCACCTCTCTTCTTCAACAAAAACAGTGTAAGCATTAAAACAGAAGATATACTGTGTTAAAAAATATATAAATTTTTATTACTTCTGTTTTTCAGTTTTTAATCTAGTGTTTGTTATATAGTTCAATAGTTCATATTTGCTATTGAAGCTGTGTAATATTTCAAACTCCATAGACACACATGAAGACTGTAATTCTGTCTTTGTGTGTCAAAGAATTTTAAGTGAAATATAATAAGCCTCCCACGCCCTAAAAAAGAGGGACCTGAAATTTAAAAAGCTCCCCCTAGTATCATCTTCCTTTTCACAGGCAGCCAAAGCTGTGAGCTTGTCATTGCAGAGAACTGACAAACAAGACATTGTATGGGAATTACAGAACTTAAATTAAAGAACTGAGAGAACATCAAGTTTCATGCAGCAGCATATTAAATTGGTTGAAATAACATGAATATTAATCCCTCATTTGGCTCAAACGTGTCTTCAGTGTATCCGTATGGTAGATTGGAGACCACTGGGAGCAATCTGGGCAAACTGTGGGTTTCAGAGTTTCCTCTTTATCTGTGTCAATTTATCTTAAGACATTTTTACTATTACACGAGCATCTGTACCTCCCATACAAAGTGTAATAAATCAGTTCTCAATGATAAACTGAAAGCTTGGGGAGCCTGTGACTATGTTTTGCGTCAAGCGAAAGTTCCCAAGTCAAACTTCATGTTTTGTTACTGAGACATAAAGTCGCCAAAAACAACACTACTTCAACAAGTGCAAGCGATCGCACAATACCTTTTGGGGAAGATTTCAGATAATATGCACCAGCGCCACCAGCAACAGTGACAAGAGCCATGCTAGCCTGAAGAATCTTGGCGCGATCAAAACTCTCTTTCCATTCTTTGTGGCACATCTTTGTGTCTTGCAGTGTCATGCGAGCTGGGTGTTCGCAAATATTGATGTATGCAGCGCCACCAGCAAACATTCCAGCTGCTCCGGTGGAGATAAGTTTCAGAGCGGTGAAAGCTTTGTCCTCGTCAAACCCCATCTTTGTTCGCAAATCTCCTGGGGTAAATTGAATAAATTTAAAATTAGAAACACGCGATACGACAATCAGATTGATCAGGCGAATAGTTCTTCCCGTAATCAACCCAAACAATCGTAGTAAGTTCAAATTATGATGAAAATTATGAAAATCTGTGACATTTTTAGCTTTGAAGCAAACAGATTGAACTAACCGTTTTGAAATATTCTCCAAGCTTTCTTCTCCAACTTGCCTGCCAACTTGCCAGACTGGTCGGTCCCACAAAGGTACTGGGAACGAGTCCCTGTAGTCAGGCTCAGTTTGGGTCCACCCCACATACCGAAGTTCCCACGTGTCCATAATTTCTTCCTTTTCGGAGCGGCCATCTTGAGAATTCTGATCGAAAATGGTTAGTAGAGGTAGTAAAAAGAGAATTTCTCACTCTTCTTGGCCGTAGCAGTTCAATTTATGCAATACTATGAACAAAGAAAGCTAACTGAAGATATTTACGTTGTCGTTTGAGTGCCAACACTCTTTATACCATGTTTTTGCAATCTGTTCATAAGTTAAGAAATGTGTCCCACCAAATAATGAAATATGATTGAGAATACCAATTCATTTATTATTTCATATTGATCTTTTCAGAGTCTTCCCGGTTACTAGTTTCAACTAAACATGTCTTTCTCTTTTTTCTTCATTCAAAAATATACAATGCGTGCTCGGGCAAATATAATATTTTTTTATTCCCTCTGCCCGAGCTCAGTCTGTTGCACATCATTCCTTGAAGTTTGAGCCTCGTGATATGATAGTATCTTAGTAAGTTGCTAGAAGTACCGGGTCTACATGCACCTCATTTCTTTATTTTGTTCAAATTAAACAGTAACAAGGTAGCTCTTTTCTCTCAAAAAATCCCGTTGGTACATTTTATTTTAAGGTGCATTCGATCGACCCTATTCCGGAATAAGAATAGAATTTCAAAATTCTCTTGATTCACTGAACAGTCAAATGTCTAGAGAAAGGTAATGACTGGGGCAAGAGATATAATTCAGTTGTGTTTTTCTTGTAACTTTGCAGTAATTGTGGCCAATAAGTTTGACCCAAGTTTTTATTGTTTATTCCTATTTCGGAATAGAGTCAATTGATCACGACCTTAGTTATAAATGAGATACCTGCGAAAGGCCATAAATCTGGCTTTATTTTTGTCTAAACTGGTTAATGGCGAACTTAAAAATGCACATTTCTTTTTGAAATCTATGTGAAAATAATAGTCATTACGCCAAGTAAAACAAAGTTGTTTTTTAGTGTCCCCATCTGCTTTCTTTTCGGAAGTTGTCTTTCTTAATTTTTTAGATTTTCTACGAAACCTATCGAGTTGTAATCTGAGCTAACTTCATCATGCCAAGCCCGTGGTTTTCGGAGCTGCCTTTCTTAATTTTTTTTTAGATTTTCTACAAAACCTCGGGAGTTGTAATCTAAGCTAACTGCATCAGGTGCAGGCAGGTATGGTGTGATTAGGTACAATATAGGCAGGAATATTTTTGGGTGGATTTCTTATGCAGAAGTGTTGCAAACTCTAAGTTATGATTGAAAAGACTAATGGATTTGTTAATTATAGGCAGCAGCAGCTCGACCGTTAGTTTCTGTGTTTAATGGAGAGGGTGAAGTCACAGGGAATGTGACCATGCCCAAAGTCTTCCTTGCACCCATCCGACAAGATGTTGTGCAGTTTGTTCATTCAGAAATGTCTAAGAACAAACGCCAACCTTATGCTGTGAGCAGACAAGCTGGTCATCAGACATCAGCCGAGTCATGGGGCACTGGCCGTGCAGTTGCTAGGATTCCCCGTGTACGAGGTGGGGGAACCCACAGATCTGGTCAGGGTGCATTTGGCAATGTATCTTTTTGATTTGGTTGCATAGTACATTGATTACTAGATAGAAGCAGTTCTTCAAATCCACACTTGCTATATTATACACATATTAAAAACCCAGCACAAAAATGCCGATTAAGAAAAGCTATTAAAGTAGAACTGTACATACTGTTGATAACTAGATGGTACGAGTTGTTTATATCTACAGTACATTTTCCCTAACACGTATGATTTGAGATGAAGAAACCTACAACTCTTGAAAAAGGAAAATAGTAATGAGAAAATTGCGTAAAACTTGATTGACATTTTAATACAGGGTACTAACATACATTCTTTTTGAAAACTATTTCGTTAGGTCATATTTGAATGCCTTCTCTTGACCTTTATCCGTACCCAGTTGCATGAATGATACATTATGTTAATAAATAAATAAATAGAAAATAAAATTATGTTTTACTCTTTGCAAATGTTTTGAGTTGGGTACTGGCTACCTACAAAGATAAGGGCTAATATCTACATTGTAGACAGCCAAAATTTTGAAATTTTATGCCGTAAGTGGAAGGCCACCTACAGGAGCATACAAATGCACACACAAACAAGGCAAAGGCCAAATAGAGCAGGTTAAGCATCCAAGAGAATCGATTTTCATTGATTTCTTCAAATTTACCAGTGCAGAAATGTGGATATTTTTGTAAGGAATGATTTTATCAGAAACAAAGTTTCCTGAATTTAAAACAAGTTTCTAAATTCAAAAGTTTTGATTCATGTGCATTTTCTGTGATGTTCATTTCTTTTTCCCTAACACAACGATAAGATGTGCCGTGGTGGGCGAATGTTTGCCCCAACTAAGACCTGGCGCCGATGGCATCACAGGATTAATCAAAACCAGCGCCGTTATGCTGTAACTTCTGCCCTTGCAGCAACTGCTTTGCCTAGTCTCAACATGGCACGAGGACACCGTGTGGAACAACTCCCTGAAGTGCCTCTTGTAGTGAATGAAAGCATTGAGTCAACCCAGAAGACGAGTGCTGCTGTCAAACTTTTAAAGGCACTGAATGCTTTTGAGGATGTTGAAAAGTGCAAGTCTTCGAAAAAAATCCGGGCTGGAAAGGTATCAAGATGATATTGTTGTTATTTCCTAATTGGTGTAGTGTGCACCTAGATCCTGGAAAAAATCCAAATCAGACTTTTTTCTAGCTCTGTATTATTGCAAGAACTACTTTAAAAATCTTGAATTTTTAACAAAGAACAAACCTTTGCCAGATGAGCCATTGGTTCACTGGCCCTAGATAAACTTAGATTACCCCAGGCTGCAGGGTTTATGTTGATTTTATTCCCTGTGTAATGTAATTTCTTTAATTTTTATGTTGTATTTTATTGAGTTGTACAAGTTATTTTCTTTTCAAGAAACCTTTTTTCTTTGCTAGGGCAAACTTCGAAACCGAAGGACTGTAATGAGAAAGGGACCACTTGTCGTCTATAGTGAGGATCACGGAATTCGCCAGGCTTTCAGGAACCTCCCCGGAGTAGAACTTATCCATGTTGACAGGCTTAACCTGTTAAAGTTGTGCCCTGGAGGCCATCTTGGAAGGTGAGAAAGTCATTAAAACATAGGAAAATGGAAAAGTGCTGTTCTGTATTCCACAATGATACAGTACTTAAGATTAGACATTGGTGAACTGTTTTCACTAAGGTCAAAATTATTTTGCATAAATCCGAATGGTATTTTTTTCATTTTTATATTGGCAAGTTGAAGTTAAGTTTGTTTTACTTGAAAAGATCATGCAGGTTTTTTTTTTGAAAAAAAGATTGTCTGAACCGTACATTCCAGGGTTTATAATTTAGCATTAATATAATGTGCCTAATTATGTATGCTGTTTTCGTAGCTGAAAATTTTTGCCAGCTGTTTTCATGCAGTAAAGTACATGTTCTTTATGTGGGTGTACTTTAGAAAAAACTCAAGTTTTCTTGGTTTGTGTTGAGTGAACCAGACTCAACCTCATCTTTGTCAATGAAGAATAAAAGTGCTGTTCAGAAGGGAATGTTTGGTTTTGCAAGCAGAATTAGCTTAGTGAAAATAACAATTTTCCTGATTCCTTATCTTAAACTATGGTAAGGTCTTAAAATTTTGAATCCCCTATTCTATTACATAACTTGAATGAAGAAGCAATAGATTTTACAAAATTCAGAATCTTGCATGAACTTAGCAAAATCCAACAAAATTTTTTACTGTTGTCTTAAAATTTTTAATGCGCAAGGTGCTTAGAAATTTCAGATAAATCTACTTTCAGACATTTTTTTACAGAAATTAAAGTTATCAAAAAGTCTTTGATGGTACAGTGTATCTTATGCAGTTGGACTGCAAGTGATAGTTCTGATGTTTTGTCTGATAAATTGTTGAGGAACAGTTAATTTTTAGTATTCTTTGTAAGTTTTTCTATCAGTAAGGAAGATTGAGTCTTTACCAGTAATTCTTTATATTTTAGGTTTTGTATCTGGAGCCAAGGTGCATTTGAAAAGTTGGACTCGATTTATGGTAAACAGGGAACTTACAAGTGAGTGTTAATAAGATAATAGTACTCAATCTGCATGTTGTTTTGGCTAAACGCCAACCCAATGATTTTCAATGGGGGGAGGGGGGTGTTGATAAATTTTTATTATCTCTGAAGTCCTGAACTGAACATTATACACGCTTTTTTTTATAAGAACCAGTAACTTTCGGCTCAGCCTGGGCTGTTCTTAAATTTTTGGCAATTTCAGCCTCAAATTGTTCTTAAATTGTTCTTATTTTTCTGGTAATTCCACTTGAAACAATAAACAACACTAAGAAATATATGTTTGCTATTATTTCATACTGCTGTACTTATGCGAAAACGTTTGACACTGTCTATACATTGTCCGCAAACGTCACGAGCTTGCTTATCACCCTTCCAGCGTACGATGACCCAGCTAATTCTAACAGATCTTTTATACATTTACATGTTATTCTGTGTACAAGAATTAAATAAACTTTCCTAAATTTTTCTGACCAAAATTTTGGCCTGGTAGTTGTTCTTAGCTTGTTCGTAATTTTTGGGCAAATCTCAGCCTGGGTGTTCTTATAAAGTTTGTTCTTATAAAAAAAAGCGTGTAGCTCAAAGAAGTAACTCTGGCTGTAAATGACCCCACAGTAAAGAGGACATTTTTGATAAAAACAGAAGAAAATCAATGATGCTAAGACTACACCATTAGAATTTCCTGTTCTATGAACATTCCAGCCTGAAAAATTCTATGGCTGTGTGATGCCATTTTCATTGAAAGTGCTTGACACTGTACATGGACAGTTGAGTGCATGCATGTTAGATGTGGAGCAATTGATTTGTTTATTTTTTGCCAAATTCAAAACGAAAGCAATAAAATGGTCTATTATGTACTTTGGCAGTAAACTCCCTTGGAAACTAGCAGGCTTTTGTGAGAAAAGAAGCTCCCTGTTATAATTTACTATAATAGGAAAACCTTTTTTTAATATAGTGAGGCTTGGAAGAACCATGGTGCCATGGGAGTTGATTTCTTGTTTTGTTTCAAAACATTCATAGCTTAATTATAGTACGATTCTGTTGACATTGCAGCCCACCTCGCCCAATGATGACAAACTCTGATCTGACCAGGATCATCAACAGCGAAGAAGTCCAGGCAGTCGTTAGGCCCACTAAGTAAGTTACCAGCTTACCAACAGAGTACATAGTAAATTGTACACTTAATTGTCTTTGTATAGATTCGCTGAAAATGCCCCAAATTTATGAACATGGATAAAATCATTACATAAATTCCAGCTGTTAAAGACATTTTTTTTTTACTTGAGCAACTCAGATTTGAGTATGGAACATGCAGCACTGCAGTATTTTACCAAAATCAAACACTGGCTGAAATTCTGGAAAATCAGGATGTTCCGATTTTCAGAAGTTTTGAAGGTCAAAAATCAGGACTGTCCTGATAAGTATGATTTAGCAAAACAAGGGATTAGTCACTGAGTTTTTGGGCTTAGGTTGTCAGTCACAATGATTGATGTGCTAAAAGCTAATTTTCCCTGTCTGCAGACCAAAGGCCAGGCGAGCAGTGCACAAAAAGAATCCACTGAAGAACTTGCAAGTGATGCTGAAACTCAATCCACACGCCAAGTCGACTAGGCGAGCCGAGATCCTTACATCACAACGCCGTAAGGAAGCAAAAGAAGCACTCTTGGCCAAGAAGAGAGGCAAGAAGTAATGACAGCTGTCACAGCGGTTCACACTTGAGAAATGAATAAAATTTTTGCTTTTGCAAGAAAAATTATGTTTATAGCAATGATGTTTTGTTGTTCTCTTATTACCACCCAGAAGGTCATGTCTATAGTGAATGGATTAAAGTGATAGTGATACATAGTGATACATAGTGAATGGATTAAAGTTGCCAAACTGGTGTGGCTTCAGCTGAGTTCAAACTTCCCGTGGACTTGCTTTTGACACAAACTTCAAGGGTTCGTACGGGCCCTGGCAATCCTTGAAAACCCTGAAAAATTTTTGAAGCCCTGGAGCAAATCTGTATTTCCGAGTGGCACATTGAGCGTATGAAAATCAGCTTTTGAATTTCATACGCAATTAATACGTTTTTCTCGCACGCAGTAGTGTAACAGGGCGTTAACAGAGCGTTATTGAAAAAAATTGCGATGTGGAGCATAAATAAAAAACAAATTTTGTTGGTTTCATTGCAGGTAACAATAGAGTAGAAACCGCTGGTAAGTGTTGAAGTGATAGATTCGGAGCACATTGTTGCTGTTTTGTGATTACATCAACTATTTTATCTTTTAAAAATGTTATTTTAAACAATTCGTTGCGAACGTTATTTTTTTTATTCTGGGCTTTACAGTGCGACGCGTCAAACCGTGGCCACATAGAAAGTTTTCGTTAAGTTCTTCAAAAGTCTATTTTCGAGGTTTCCGTGATAAAATCACATTATGACTGCTTGTAGGACAACGAAGTCATGTCAAAATAACTTTCAAACTAGGTTTAAGCCATTTTATTGGAAACTAAGGCTCATAATTCCTCGATTTGCCAAAACTTTCTGCATAAATTAAAACTGGCCACGGTTCGGCGCGTCGCGCTGTAAGAGCCCTGGAAAAACGGTAAAGTATCCCCGGAAAATCCTGGTTTTTTTTAGTTTCTGAAAATGTACGCCCGAATTTTGCGCGTAGTTCCGATGTGAGATGCCGTTCAATTGACTATGACACCAATAGAAGGTAACGGGTTTTAAAACCCAGAGAGTTGCGGCAATCATCCCTACCCTTGTCAACAAGGGAACCCCCTCTCCCGGGGGAACAAATTCTCCGTAAATTGAAATGATATAAACATTAGTTATCAATAACGTTGATTTAACTGTTGGCTAGTTCCATTTCCCTTTGTGAGGTGCGTCATGTTTACGTTCAATTTGATCGATTAACGCTTTTTCCCAACAAGAAAATGGAGCTAGAAGTAATGACGAATAAAAAACGGTTAAGAAGGATCTTCAACGGAATTTTTTTAATAATATTTTCGCTTGAAATTTGTTGTGCTTTATTTCTTACTAGAAAATAATGAACATGCAGCAAAACGTATTTAGTTCCAAGGCACAAAGAAAATTAAACCGACCGAAAATGTCCCAGAAAGCGATCGTATTCAACCTCGCGAACCAGCATATCTAAGCAAATTTGAAAATTATATTCGTCAGGAAAGTGTATCCATGAACACCGCAAGAACCAATGGATGTACAAAATGTTTTTAGTCGACTTTAAGATTGAACTAATATTCAAATTTCACCGTTCCATTCGTTTGCGCTAATGAAGAAATCCACACCAATCTTCTCGATTTCCACACCATGGTCACTCAGAATCTTCTTTTTCTTGCTGACTGCATTGAAGTAGTCGGCTGCAAAGCTTATCAAGTCCTCTTGCTTCTCCACTCGCTCCTTTATGCAAACGACAATAAATCCTTGCAAAAGTTCTGGTAGTCCTTCGGGGATTTTCCTCGAAATCTCTGTCATAGCCACAAGACTGAAAATCGTCGGGAATAATGTCTTTTCTTGGCTTGTTTTTTTTTTCGTAAATCTTTAGTACACACTTACGTGAAGTGTTTTTGTACAGGTTTTCGGCTTGCAAAGAGATTCTCTCAAATGGATCCCTGGTGCTTATCACGTCGGAACACTCATTCAAACCGTGAACAATACTCTTTTTCAAAAGACAGACTTGCTTCTCAGGAAAGTTGCGGAACTAAAAGTGCGTGTTTGCGCAGCTAAACCTTTATTGTCAGAAAAACAGTTAACGTTCATTTTTCGGTGACATCATGATTTATCGCGTCATTATGGACGCGCGTGCAGCCATGCTCGATTTCGAACCCAGGCTCTTCCATTTCTGAAGTGAGAGGGTAACCAGTAATTTGGCCGTTGAGCACTGATAAACATTTATTTAGGTTCAATTATGGTGAGTTAAAATGCTCTTATAACAATCCCAATGATACCTATTGAGCGTTAGCCCTAGATAGGTAATGGGCCCACACGGAGAAAGAAAACTCTTTGACCCCGGTGTGGTTTGAACCCACGACCTCCGGAACAGATCACCGTTGCTCTACAAACTGAGCTACAAAGCCCAATGGGAGCTAGTCGTGGGAAATTGCGGTAAATGAACACGTTAGTGAGGGGGTAACCAGTACGGCTTGGCCGCTGAGCACTGACAAGCACATATATAATAGGTTCAATTATGCTGATATAACAATCCCAATAATACTAACTAAGCGTTAGCCCTGGATAGGAAATGGGCCAACACGGAGAAAAAGAAAAAATCTCCGACCCCGATGGGGTTTGAACGCACGACCTCCGGAACAGGCTTCGAAAGAGGGAGAGAGAAAGGAGTCAAAGGAGATACAAGACAAAGAAAACGGATCCACCTTCCCAGGGATCCCTACGCGCTCACCATTCTCTCCAGTCCTCCCATTATATATTCATTGCTCCGACTCCCTTTAAAAACCACAGGGAACGTCTGCGAAGGAGAGCCTGAACCTCGTCGCAGTTTAAAGCTGTTCCGATCACAGGCAGCCAGAGTTTACAGTTTGTGTTAACGGTCGCGCTGTTCGAAGATACTCAAATTGAGTTTTTTATTTACACAAACAAAGCAAAGTGGAATATGTGCTGGTGTCACTAGTTGCTTTTGTATGTTCATAATCGGAGCAGACCTCGACCCTCTGGCGATCGTTTGCTTGAGCATAAGGCGTTATTTTACAGTTTAACAATAATTTATCTCCAATGAACACAGTGTAGTGTAGAACAGTCGTATTTTTTTAAGTATCCCCCATGTTCGCTACCCAAGTAGGCGGCGGAGAGGACAAACTCTCTCCCTCCTCCCCACAATCCTTTGCGTGCCCCTAAAGCGGCTGGGTGCGAGTCTGGCTCAACCTCGTACCCAGGCTCTTTCCTCTCCCGAGAGAGGAAAGAGCCTGGGAACGAGTTTTAGTCTGGCTATCCCCAGCATCATCATCAGCATCGGGGACTCTTCATCCAAAAGGTTTGTACACTGGAAATCTCTTTGGTTTCGTGTGTTGAAGAATAATAGATGTACTGAATAATAAAATGCTCGGACTTTTTTCGCCTTTTTGAACTTTTCGTTGGAGAGTTCTGTGTCAAGTACACTTGAAAATATTTCTTTTTATAAGAACCCTTTTTATAAGAATATGATCTTATACATTATGTATATCTAACCGATTTTCAGATAACCTTCCTTCGCCAAAAGTAAAGAGCCAGTTTGGGAGAAGACGTGCCGATTTCAAGATGGTTGGGATGGGCAGTCATCCATGTCCATCAGGAGTGCTTCGCCCTCCTGTTTGACATGGAAGGCTGCTCATCCCATCCTACTCAATTGAGCTAGCCAGGGACACTTTTGGAAGAAATTAGGCT
This sequence comes from Umimayanthus nakama, assembly GCA_027574985.1. Taxonomy (NCBI): domain Eukaryota; kingdom Metazoa; phylum Cnidaria; class Anthozoa; order Zoantharia; family Parazoanthidae; genus Umimayanthus; species Umimayanthus nakama. The sequence continues at coordinate 3,831 of JAOBRG010028458.1, read as the reverse complement.
GATGGGAGGCCGTGGATTGGGAACACGCCTTTTCTACCCCTCAAGATGCCAAAATTGATCCCCGGGGGCTTTCTATTATGGTGAGAGCCTGATCCATGCGGTACTTGCTTCAGCAGTCAGCCCATGTCCTGAAGTTTCAGAAAAGGTGAGGTTAGATCTGTTGGGACCTGTCTTGTCTGATTAATTGATGAATAAATTAATGTGTTTTGATTGACATTTTCACCAGGCCAGCGCCCAATAGGTACCATTCATGCATGAAGCTAGGCCCTGAGAAGTTTTTGCTCCCTCATTCTGGCCGGCCACCGTAGGAGAGGTGAGTGACGACCACTAACTGGAGTGTTGCGTGCTCTGCACAACACCGACCGAACTTGATTACTGGATTGGATTTGTTTAATGCTTGCGATGACACGGGGAGAGTAAAGGGAAGGAACAGTGCGCACCTGGAGGCATACGAATGTACGCAGCCAAGAAAATCCCTCAGGTTTGCTGCATGATTGGTTGCAACTTAGACTGATTAATGAATAACCTGTGGGAGTGGGCTTTGTCCCGTCGCCTGCCGCGGCATCTGTCTACTGGCTGGCCCATATATTATATTTTATATTAACATGAGGCTGAAAATGCCCCAAACTCAAGAGCTTGTTCCAGGAACATCACCAGGCTGGGGAAACCCAAAGAGTGTTTTGTTTTGGTACAGCCGACAAAATCATGCTTGGTAGTTAGTTTCTCGGCTATTGCTCGTCAGTGCAGCGTCGCCTTCAGTATTGTGCATTTATATTTTCCTCTGCGGTCACAGTAACAAATACTGAGTTATGATTGGTTCTTAGCGTATTTGTGAGAGGGCAAGATTTTCCTATCTCTGACCACGATCACGGTAACCTGCGCTGCTTTGCCTCTGGTTCGCCCCTTGATGTGCTTATCCTTTGGAGGAAAAAATAAATAAGTTATTTACCGGCTTATGGTCGGTCCAAGAAGCTTTGGTCAGCATATTCAAACCTCGGTCACAGTTTTCCTACACGGACCTCCCGGCCGGTAAATAACATGGATATATGTAGAACTTTTTTTCCAGATCACGGTACCAGCTTAATCAAAAAGCGTATTCATGTGTCCAGTTGGTTTGTGCGAATGGGAACTTACCAATTTACACCAAATACTAACAATTATGTTTAAGAACCTTTTTAAAAGAACATTGACACTGAAATTCTCAGGATATTTTCTAAAGAATATTCAGCATTGTTTCCAAGATTAGACTTTCTTGTAAAACAAGAGTTGAGTTTCAACTGCTGTCCGTCATGTCAACACAATTTCCCGATGGCGTTGTTTTTAAACAAAGACATTACACTGTGGCCACCTGCTGGGAGTTAAGCGGACACAATATCCACCTTAAGCTTTTGCATATGTTGAACAGTTAAATGTGTTTTAGCGGATATCGTGATGCGGCCTAACATGAATGCAAACTGGGTATATGAAAAAATGTCTTATATAAAAACAGCGGACCGTGACCATCGGTAAACGGGCGAACTTGTCACGTAACATAACGTGACAGCCCGGCGTGACAGCTAGGAATTCTGAGGTTTATCGAGGTTTAAAAGTACGTGTTGACATTTTGATTTTAGATGCACCTTGTGGCAAAATGGAACGTGCCTTTATGGATTATTGGTTATCCTAAAATCTTAAAAGCATTATTATTAAGTCGTGATAATTCTGTTCGCAACACGATATAAAAAGAAATCAACTAGACTTTAATATATTAGACTTTCGGCGGGCGTGAGTGTTTATGGAAGTTGGGGTTCGCGTGAGTGCTAATCAATCACCATATTTCAGTTTGGTGTTAGAACTTAATATCACCAGCTCAGGTTGGACACGATATATAAGCCACATGTATCATATATACGTACATATTAACTGGCTGTCTGTCCACTGAGGCCGTGGTTGCTGATGAAGATGCATCAAAACCTGAGTCTGCAAAAACTGAATTCTGAACCTTCAAGTTCAAGTTCAAACGGGCTCATGTCACCTGAACTAGTCGAACAACTCGTGTGTTTAATGGAGAGCTTTACAATTGCTTCTATGAGTAGAAAACCAAAGGATTTAGAAGAGTTTGCAGCGGAATATTTTAGCAAATTGAAGAAGAGGAAAGACGTGGTACAAGAACGGGGAATTGGTAATTTGAAGACTGGATTCTATTTGGCTGAAGATTTTACTGGTCATATCTAATATTATAGGAGATTTTGGTCTATAAACGAAGGCAGCTCGGTGACCGTACTGAGTTTATAAACGAAGGCAGCTAAGTGACCACACTGAGTTTTTGGAAAGTTGTCAAATCACAAAAGCCACGTCGTAACTGATAAGCAACAGACACATGACAAGTTTTTCACCTGTTTCGCGTCACAACAGAAAAAGGATTAACTTGTCAAGATTGGGGCACCACGAAACCTTAACATTTGTTTTCTCTTAAGGGGCAGCAATGACACGAAGGCAGTTCAATTGGCAGCTGCTACGCTTTATAATCGGTTTTCCCCATAGTAATGAACTTATCGGGATTACTCCATATCCGCGAGGCACTCGGAACCAGACACACTTATTCAGTATCTCGATGGCGGAGAATTCAAGCGAATCGCGTGACTGGAACCAGTCAGGTAACTGATCGATGGAAAACCAGTACTCTACACGTTTTTTATAAGAACCAGAAAAATTTAGCCCAGACTCAATATTCTTAACTGCTTTAAACATTTCAGCCTCAATTTTTCTTACATTTCTTATTATTATCTTACTCAAAGGAACATTAAGTGTTAGAAATAACTCCTAAATATTGCTGAATAAACCTTACTTGTAATCATCAAGTGAATAAATCGCATTGGAAAATCCTTAGCATCTGGAGTATTTCAATTATACAATTTTATCAAGGAAAGTAATCCTTGCATATATTATTCCAAACTCCAGCTTGGATTGTTCTTACGTTAATCTTAATTTTTAACCAAATTTAAAACTCGTTGCTCTTATATTAAACAATATAAAATTGTTTCTACAAAAAAGCGTGTGTTTGGAAACCCAGAGCATAACCTTATACAACCTTGCAATCAGGTGTGAATTAGAATAACTAACAATTTGTGCGCGGATGCTGAAACATGTGTAGTAAAGCTAGTGTAGTAGTGAAATCGGTTGTTTTCAAGCAAAACCGTAAAGGTGTGTCCGCTTGACCAGAGTCTATACGAGCTAACAGCTCTGAATGTTAGTTTGAGCGTACAGAACTGATAATTGGCCCACCGCTTATCCCGATAAGTCAGTAATGAGCTTTCACTAGCTCACCATGACCAGGAATTGTCTGATTATTATTTTAGGACATCTTGTAGAAAAGCTCTTAAGTCTGGGGATTATGTTTTGTACTTGTGAGAACGATATATATATTTCATAAGTAAGGGAATGTGTTGTCGGTGCCCGTCTATTACACGATATTTTAAATAAAACCCGGTAAATTTGGCCGAGGCTCTCGTTGTTCTTAAGTTTTTGCACGATTTCGGTTACTCCCCAAATTGTTCTTAGCTTGTTATTAGTAAACATTGCTTGCAGTAAAAACTTATTGTAATATTGTATAACTGCTTGCAGTAAAAACTTATTGTAATATTGTATAACCTACATTTACTGCAAATTGAGTTTTATTGTTGAACATTTTTATAAAGTTAGTTTTATTTCTACGGCATAGGTTCGTTATTGCCGTAAACCGACACTTCGTACATGATACCCTACGTACGTACTAAAGATTCAAAACTTAGAGGTTTTCAATTCAAATTTCTTCATAGACGAATTGCAACAAATGACTTTTTATACAAAATT
>JAOBRG010028347.1:3057-22908 GCA_027574985.1 Umimayanthus nakama | reverse complement strand
CCCATAAACTTCATTGTAGCAATAGCCTGTGATTTTCCCAAACCAATAATAAAACCCGCCAAAAATGGCAAAAATGGCCCCCATGGATAATACATAGTGAAAATGGGCAACCACATAGTATGTGTCGTGGAGAACCACATCTAAAGAACTATTGGCCAAGATTACCCCGGTCAACCCCCCTACGGTAAATAAGAAAACAAACCCTATCGCCCATAGCATGGGGGTGTCCAATCTGAGGGCGCCGCCATAAATAGTGGCCAACCAGCTGAACACCTTAATCCCGGTTGGAACGGCGATTATCAGTGTGGCGGCAGTGAAATAGGCTCTGGTATCTATGTCCATCCCTACTGTAAACATGTGGTGCAATATTGTATAGCCACTCTGGCCCCCCGCGTGGGTGGCGAGCGCGCTATACTACTCTACCCCCCCCCTTACGGGGGAGGATCGGACTATATCTTCACCTCTAGTGATTGCAAGGAACTCCCTCCCTCCTTGCCTAGCCTCCACCATACTGGTGGCCAGCCCGGCTGGGAGGGTTGAGGCCGCTATGGCGGACGGGGGTTGCTATGGTCTTCTGGGAGAGCGGAGGTTGCACTTTAATCAACACATATGTTGGATATGTTTTACCCCCCTTAGGGGATACCTGGCTAAATATTTGCTTCACCTGGTGCAAGTGTAAGCTAAATATTGATACTGCCCCCGGGGATTGTTCGACAAAGAGACTCGCCCCGGCAGCAATTGGTTTATTAAATCTAAAACATACCTCTCCTTTTGTGTAACAACAATGCCTCCCGCGGCGACCAATCGGCTCCCGGGGGGTGGCGAGGCCCCGAGGGCCACGTGAAAGCCTCCGGCCCCCTCCACAAACCCCGCCAACCAACTGTTGTTGGGAGCTATGGCGCCTGGGCCCAGATACACAATGTGGGTGCCATATTTATGATTAACAAATTTAATAACTTCCATCAATTGGAGGTTATATTTTAAAGTTATTAGCCTTCCATTAATTAAATTAATAAACTTCAATATCTTGTTGACCTCATTCCCCTTGGGGGACAACACCCAATCGCAATCTCGGGACTCCCCTCCCACGAGGGTGCCCATGCCTACGGCCCCCTTAAACCTATGAAGAGTCCGGGGGCACCCAGCGGGGCTGCCCAAGCTAGCTCTGACTCCCTCGCCTACTAACGCTAAAGTCCCCCCGGCCTCAAAGAGGCCGACGGCCCACCATACTGGTTCCATTCCCAGAAGGCCAAAGCCTTCTGGCCTAGCTCCAGGAACCCTCGCTCCGCCCGCCAGAGTGGCCTCTGGGAGGGAGGGGCGAAAGTTGTTTCTAGCCTTATAGGCTAGCCCCATAGAATAGGGGCAATCACTAGGGGCCCGACGTGTAGTCTCTGCGACCCCCGGGCTCCCCCCCCCACAAGGGGTGGGTAGGGCCCGGTTGTCTGCGGGTTGACCCCCCACTAACTTTTTTACTGCCCCCCCGCGAGCGGCGGCGCTAGTAGTTACTGGGGTAGGGGTGTTCCCGCATACAGTCGGGTAATAGCACGGCAGGTCGCCCCGCCGGCCGCCCATCTCCAAGCCCACACAATAAAGCCCAATACCCCAATAGATAACATTGCATAGACCATGCCCAAGTATCCAAAAATTTGTTTTTTAGCAGAAAAAGTGGGAATTATTTGGGAGATCATCCCAAAACCGGGCAATATTAGGATATAAACCTCCGGATGGCCAAAAAACCAAAAGAGATGTTGAAACAGAATCGGGTCCCCCCCTCCGGCGGGGTCAAAGAAGGTAGTGTTAAAGTTCCTATCTGTCAACAGCATGGTTATGCCCCCGGCCAATACGGGCAAAGACAGTAACAATAAGAAGGCGGTGATTAAGATAGACCACACAAATAGCGGCAATCTGTCCATTGTCATACCCGGGGCCCTCATATTAAATATAGTGGTGATAAAATTCATAGCTCCTAAGATGGAAGAGACCCCGGCCAAGTGGAGGCTAAATATGGCCATGTCCACGGCCCCCCCCGAATGCGCTTGAATGCCCGCGAGGGGCGGATACACCGTCCAACCTGTCCCAACCCCCTGTTCAACAAAGGCTGAGCCCAACAATAGTATTAGGGCGGGGGGCAAGAGCCAGAAACTAATGTTATTTAGTCGCGGGAAGGCCATATCTGGTGCACCGATATATAGCGGCACCAACCAATTACCAAACCCCCCTATCATCACCGGCATCACCAGGAAAAAGATCATAACAAAGGCATGCGCAGTCACGATTACATTATAAAGATGGTCGTCCCCCAACATAGTTCCGGGGGCGGAAAGTTCTAACCTTATCAACATGCTGAAAGCTGTTCCTATCATACCGGCCCCAACACCAAACACGAGATATAATGTGCCGATATCTTTATGATTAGTGGAAAACACCCAACGGCTTAAATATGCACTTACTAAGTTCAATTGCATTCTAATATGGGCAACTGCCGCCCAGGGGGTACTCCCTCCAGGGCGGCGGCTCCTCCTAGCCTTACAGGCTAGCCACCATATTGCCATCATAGATGGCACCTATGAAGAGGAATGGTGGGGCAACGGAGGGTTGCCCCCCAGAAGGGACAGCCTCCTAGAAGGGACAGTCGTCCCCTCCGGGGGGAACCGTCGGTTACGCAAGGCTGCTATAGGTGCGGAGGCTTATGACCCCCACCAATATATACAAATATACAAAAACAACCACACTACATCTACGAAGTGCCAATACCAACTTGAAGCTTCAAATCCAAAATGGTGATGGCGAGTAAATTGATGGGATACTAATCTGCCTAAACAGACGGCCAAAAAAGTAGTCCCTATTATAACATGGAGGCCATGGAACCCCGTGGCCACAAAAAAAGTAGACCCATAAACTGAATCCGAAATGGCAAAGGGGGCCTCATAGTATTCCATTGCTTGTAGTGCGGTAAAGATTAGCCCTAAAACCACGGTGGCGGTGAGCCCCCGGATGGCCTCTCCCCTTCGGCCGCTGATTATGGCGTGGTGCGCCCAGGTTACGGTGGCGCCCGAGCTGAGTAACACCGCAGTGTTTAATAAGGGTACCGAAAAGGGATTCAACGGGTCAATGCCCTGGGGCGGCCAGACGGCACCGAGTTCAATCGTGGGTGACAGGCTGCTGTGGAAGAAAGCCCAAAAAAAGGAAAAGAAGAAAAGAACCTCGGAGGCTATAAATAGAAGCATCCCATACTTTAACCCCTGTTTAACCATTAGGGTGTGGTGGCCTTGAAAAGTGGCCTCCCGGATCACATCCCTCCACCAAACTATCATGGTAAATACAATTGTTATTAATCCCATATACATGATCCAGGGTTGACTATAATGAAAATACATAACACTGCCTATAGTAACAAAAAGAGCTCCGCAAGATCCTATGTAAGGCCATGGACTGGGGTCTACTAAATGATAGGGATGATAAACAGTAGATTTCATTTTTACTTATTCTCTATTTTTAGGTTGTGGGGGGGGGCTCCGCCCCGGCGGGGGCTTTTAGGAGGGACAGCCTCAAGCCTAGACTGGAGCAACCCTTTCCCTTTCCAGAAGGCTCGCATGGGACCGAGGGTCCCTGCGCAACCCCCACCCATTCGGGTGGGGGTTGCCAAGGAACCCCCTCCCTCCCAGAGGCCGCTATGGCGGGCGGGGGTTGCATAGCCTTCTGGCCCTAGCTTACAAGGAACCGCCGGGGGTTGCGCAGCCACCTTCGTAGAGGGTCCCCTGGTACCTTCCTCCCTCCTCCCAGAGGCCGCTAGGGGGGTGGTGGTGGCTAGAGGTACGGAGGCTTAGGCCGCCGCCCCTTCGGGGCGTGGATTGCTTGTCAACCAATTTTCAAAATGACCCAAAAGGGGAGTTATAACTAAAAAGTAAGAAAAATAAAAAATTGAAGCTAGTTGCCCAATTATTATAAAGGGCTCCTCGACAGGTTGTGACCCAATCCAAGTAAGAAGTAAGAAGTCGGCCACGAAAAACCAAAAGGCGAGTCGCGCCAAGGGCCGGAAGGTCAAGCCTCGAAATCGGCTACTATGGAGCCATGGCATTAAAAATAATATCAAAAAACTAGAGAACATGGCCACAACCCCCCCTAACTTATTGGGAATTGAACGCAGTATGGCATAAGCGAATAAAAAGTACCACTCTGGTTGAATATGGACAGGAGTTACCAAGGGGTTGGCCTGGATGAAATTTTCCGGGTCCCCTAACAAATTGGGAGTGATGTACACAATGGCACCCAATATCACCGCCAATGCGACTATACCATATCAATCCTTAGATGTATAATAAACATGGAAGGAGACTTTATCGACGTCAGACTTAACCCCGATAGGATTATTAGACCCCTCAACATGTAAACATATCAAGTGGACCACGGCTAAAGCCGCTAGAAGAAAGGGGAATAGGTAATGGAGGCTGTAGAACCGATTAAGTGTGGCGTTAGAAACACTAAATCCCCCCCAAACCCATTGGACAATATCTGTCCCAATATAAGGGATGGCTGACAATAAGTTAGTAATTACCGTGGCGCCCCAGAAAGACATTTGGCCCCAAGGTAAAACGTATCCGATAAAAGCTGTGGCCATCATCAATACATATATTACAACACCAACATTTCAAACCGCAGCTCGTGAATAGCTCCCAAAATACAATCCCCTACCTATATGAAGATAGACACATAGGAAAAACATGGAGGCCCCATTGGCATGTAAGTACCTTAGTAAAAATCCATAATTAACATCGCGCATAATGTGGCCCACGGAGGCGAAGGCCAAACTTACATCGGCGCAATAGTGCATTGACAGAAAAATCCCTGTTAATATTTGTATGACCAGGCATGCCCCCAACAAAGAGCCGAAGTTCCACATATAAGAAATATTGGAGGGGCTTGGCAAATCAATAATTAAACCATTTACAATAGATAGGATGGGGTTCTCTTTCCTTAGTTGCATGGGGGGGCCCCCAGAATTGAACTGGGGGGCCTCAAGGAACCGCCGGGGGTTGCGCAGCCACCTTCATCTTCAACCCTCCCAGCCTTAAGGCTGGGAGGGGCGAGGAGGAAGGTTGCAATGAACCCACGGTTCCTCGCGGACCGCCGGTGCCATCAGCCTATAAGGGTTGATGGGACCGTCGCCCCGCCCGCTATAGCGGTCCTGAAGGGGCAAGGAGGGAGGGGCGACGGTTGCAAGGCTCCAAGGGATCGGGGTTACGCGCCCTCGGGGGCGCGGCTGGTTTGAAGGAAGATGTCTTGTTTTTTGGCAGTGGCCCCTATCTCCTCCCCTATTTCTTGAGTTAATACTATGGCCCCAATCATGGCCACCAGTAATATAAAACTGGCTAGAATGAATAAATAGTAGTAATCGGTATATAGCAGCCGCCCAATGGCTTCGATATTGTGGCACTTTATTAAAAACCAAGGGTTGGCCAGATTCCAATTCCCCCCCAGTTCACTAGCGTAACCAGAGGTCGCAGCCCCAAAGGGGCCCGCAAGAGCAGAGTGGCCGCCCATTATGAGCCAACTGGAGGCAATTTCCGAAAAGAAAAGTGTCCCAATGGCCAACCCAACGGGGACATAGTTTGTCATGTCTGTCTCGCCCCCCAACCGGTAGGCGGGGGGGAAGTCAGTTAAATTTAACATCATAATAACAAACAAAAAAAGAATAGCAATAGCGCCCACATAAACGATTAAAAACATTAAGGCGATAAAATCTACCCCCAATAAAATAAAGAGGGCCGAAGAACTTGTAAAAGCGACTACCAACCAAAAAACTGAGTGGACCGGGTTAAGCGCCGATATGACCATTATTCCAGAAGCGATCGCCCCAAATGACAATGTGTAGAAGCAAGCCCAAGTCATCGCCATTACCCCACCATTCCTCTTCATAGGTGCCATCTATCATGGCAGTATGGTGGCTAGGAGGAACCGCCACCCATTCGGGTGGGGGCTCTGTCTTGAGGAGCATTGGAGCCCCCCTAGGCCCCCCCAGGACTAAACATTATGGCATTTTTCACAGGCCCTATAATCACAGAGGGCAGTATCCCTAGGAAAAAAATTAGAATTACCAAGGGGGCCATGGCCAAAGCCTCGCGCCTGTTTAGGTCCCTGGGGAAGAGGTGATAATTGGAAGCATCCCCAAAACAAATTCGGTTGTACAAATAAAGGGAATACGCGGCCGACAAAACCATGCCCGATGCGGCCAAAACCCCAATCACCAGACTATACTCAAAGGCGGCTAACAGGGAAAAAAATTCCCCCACAAAATTACAACTTAAAGGGATGGCCATATTGGTTAGTGTCAATACCAACATCATGGTCGCAAAAATGGGCATTGTAATAGTAATCCCGCGGTAATACTTTATAAGACGAGTGTGGTGGCGCTCATATAAAAAAGTGACCGCAATAAAGAGGGAGGAGCTAACAATGCCATGGGCCAACATTAAAAACACGGCCGCCACCAAGCCCTCTATTGTATGGGTGAATAGGCCCAAAGTAACCAGGCCCATGTGTGCCACGGAAGAATAAGCAATTAGTCGCTTAAAATCTACTTGCCGACAAGTTGTCAGGCTCCCATATACGATGGCTATCCCACTCAACGTTATTATTAGGGGGGCAAAATATTCAGAGGCGGCGGGGAAAAGGGGCCAAGAAAACCTCAAAAACCCATAACCCCCCAATTTTAATAGTACCCCCGCTAGTATGACCGAACCCGAGACGGGAGCCTCAACATGGGCCTGGGGCAACCAAATATGGAAGGGCACCTTGGGGATTTTGACCGCCAAACTGAGAAAGAACCCAGCAAATATCCACTTTTGGGTTGATTCGGGCAATTTAATATTTAATAATGCCTGATAATCTGTTGTGCCGGCTATGTCATAGAGTTGAAAAATCCCCAAGAGCATAAATACCGACCCGATTAAAGTATAAAAGAAGAAATAATAGGAAGCTCGCACTTTTTCTTCCCTTGAGCCCCAAATCCCAATCAAAAGGAACATGGGAATCAATATCCCTTCAAACAAAATATAAAATAACAATAAGTCAAGTGCGGAAAACACTCCCATCAATAAAATCTCCAAAAATAGCAAGCACAACAAAAATTCTTTCAGTAAATATTTAATAGAATTTCAACTTATTAAAATACAAATGGGGATTAACAATGCAGTTAAAATAAAAAAAAACAAGGATATCCCGTCCACCGCTAAAACAATCGGCCCCCATTGGAAATTCAAGGCCGGAGAAACTACCCACTCTGTTTGGTTTATGGTTTGAAACTGGCCCCCCGAATCAAAGGCCCCCCATAAAATCAAAGTGGCAGCTAAAGTCGCCAAGGACCACTCTAGGGCGGTTCTTTTTAGTCGAGCGTCGTTGTCTGATGGAATTCTTATCACGCTAATTATCCCCAAAATAAGTAAAAGAAAAATTAAGCCCAGCCAATTTTTAGGGGAAACCATAATCAGGTTAATTCCCCGCCCGCCCCAGAAGGCCTTGCCTTCTGGGATGGACGGCATTGCCACCGATCAGGGGGGGTAGCATTTATAACTATGTTGAACCGCTAGGTGAATCAATCCCCCCCCCTCTCTCTCTATATTTTATAATACCCGCCATAGCCATAGTGGCCCTCGTGAGAGGGGGGCCCCGCGGGGCCCCCGCGGGCTTAGGGGGTTAAACCATTCAACCTTTCCCTAAGATACGGTGCTATCAGCCCTATCAAACCCTAGAGAAGGGCTAATGGGACCCTCGCCCTTCCCTCCTTGCCTAGCCTCCACCATACTGGTGGCCAGCCGGCTACAGAGCAATCGGCGATACGAAGGAACCGGTGATTCCTTGTAGCCCGGCTGGGAGGGGGGAGGCCGCTATAGCGGGCGGGGCGACGGTTGCAAAGCTAGAAAGCACAGCCTTATGTAACCGACGGTTACCCCCAGAGGGGGGACTATCCCTTCTAAGAACTGGACTGTAGGGATAGCACCCAATTTATATATTTATTTAAAGAAACCGCCTCCACCACTATGGGCATAAAAGAATGGTTGGCGCCACAAATTTCAGAGCATTGGCCATAAAAAGTGCCGGGTCTTTTTACAAAGAAACTTGTTTGATTCAATCTGCCTGGAATGGCATCCATCTTTAAGGCCAAAGAGGGAACTGCAAATGAATGCAAAACGTCCGCCCCGGTAACTAACACTCTAATGTGTGTGTTAATAGGAACGACCAGTCTATTGTCCACCTCTAACAATCTAAAATCACCAGTGTTTAAATCCGAAGTGGGGACCATATAGGAGTCAAACTCTAATGTTTCCGCCCGATAGTCTGAGTATTCATAGGACCAGTACCATTGATGGCCTATCGCCTTAATGGTCAAAGCGGGGTCCATTATCTCATCCATTAAATATAGTAACTTTAAAGAGGGGAAGGCGAGGAAAACTAATAGAATTGCCGGGATTATGGTTCAAATTATTTCTAATAAGGTCCCGTCAACTAGGTATCTGTGGTAAGATTTCCCACTCAGAGCCTTAACGATTAACCATAATACCGTTGTAATAATAATGACCAATATAAACATAATCTGATCATGAAAAAAGATTATTTCTTCCATCACCGGGTGGGCAGCATCTTGAAAGCCTAATTGCCAAGGCTCCGGCAGGTCTTTCTCCCCAAAGGGAATAACCATAAATAATAAGCGGCTTAATGTTGTCATTTTATAAGGTGTTATATTTTCAGAGCGCTCTCGCTCAATCACCCCCCCCCTCAACTTATAACGATGTTGAACCGCTAGGTGAAAAATAATGCAACCCTTAGGGGTTCCTTTACAGTAAAGGAGGAGATTTAGCGCCCTTAAGTGCCATACGAAAACATACCCGTAGTCCCTTATTCCCACCATCCCTCGGGATGGTGGCTAGAGAATTAACTGCAATATTATACTAATAAAGTTTTGCATTGCCGTCCCGCGGCCCGAATAATCGCAGGGGGGGCGGGGCTTGAACCCACACTTTTAGCTTTGAAGGCCAACGGTCTACCTTAACCTACCCCCCCCCCGCGAATAATAGGGGGATTTGAGACAGGGTATAAATGAAAGGCTAAGACCAAAGGTCTAGTTATGTTAGTCATCAGAACAATCTGCGCGAGTCGCTATCAACGTTTATTAATTCCCTTTTCCATTTTTCTTTAACCTCAAATTAGTAGGAAGGCCAGATGGTTGCCCCAATAAACACCGCGGCACCAATTAACATTATTAGGACATAATCAAAAACTAAACCGGATTGTAAATTGCTAATCCCTTGAGTTAATTGGATCATTCGGTCTGATATTCCCTTGGGGCCGATCAATTCCAACACTCCCTTATCTAAAACTCGGTACGAGATTAGATGGCCCAATCCCCACACGTTTCTTACCAAGAAATAGTTTATGATGTAATTGAACTGCCAAGCAGAATATAAAAAAGCATAACTAGCCAAACTAATGGCCGGGGTTGGCACACTAAAGGCGCGGGTGGAGCAATGGTAGAGCACAAAAGCCGAAATTGCCCCTAAGAGGCTAAAAATTACAGGCAGCAATTTGATAGAGATAGGGATAATGGGGGGAAGTGTGGCCTGAAATGACCAAAGTACTTCTTTGGTTAAATAGCCCACGAAAATACTCCCCAAGGCCAATAGTATTAGAGGCAAAGTTAAGTTCCAAGAGCCTTCATGGGCCTGCATAAAAACTTCTTTCTTTGAGCTTGTGTCGGCAATAAAGGTCAAATAGATTAATCGAATTGAGTAGAAAGCTGTCAATAGTGCGGAAAAGACCACCAACCAATGAGCAAAGGCTAAATAGTATTGATCGTAAGCTAGCTCCAAAATTAGATCTTTAGAATAAAAGCCCGTTAAATAAGGGAAGCCCATTAAAGAGAGGGAACCGATGGCCATCATAGTATAAGTAAATGGGGTGGATTTTATTAGTCCCCCCATTTTCCTCATGTCTTGTTCATCGGCCATGGCATGAATGACAGATCCGGCACTTAAAAACAGCAAAGCCTTAAAAAAGGCGTGGTTCATTAAGTGAAATAAACTTATGGAGTAATGGGAAATCCCACAGGCCACCACCATGTACCCCAATTGACTACAAGTCGAATAAGCAATTACCTTTTTTAAGTCATTTTGAACTAACCCAATCGTGGCAGTAAAAAACGCGGTCATGGACCCCACGACGGTCACTACCATCAGAGCCAATGGCGCTTGTTCCAACAGGGGGGCGGACCGAATTAATAAAAAAACACCCGCCGTAACCATGGTTGCGGCGTGAATTAGGGCGGATACCGGAGTTGGTATGAGAATTGGCCGAAAACCCCTCCCCCGAATAGGGGGGGCGGCGGCGGGATATCCCGCCGCCTCGGCACGCCGCCACTCCCGTGGCGGATGGGACTTTATCTTCCACTTTACAACTTGCCTACCTTGCGACAACCGTCGCCCCGCCCGCTATAGCGGCCCTGAAGGGGCAAGGAGGGAGGGGCGAGGGTTCCTTGTGGCTCGATCCCAGCCTTATGGCTGGCCACCATCCTGAGGGATGGTGGGATAATTTACTCCCACTCTAGGCCACCCTTTATCCACTCATATATTAGGCCGAGGGTGAGAATGACCAAAAACACCACCATGGTTCAAAACCCAAAAGGAGAAATTTGATTATATATTATGCTCCAAGGGAAAAGGAAAGAAATTTCCAAATCAAAAATTAAAAACAAAATCCCAATTAAGAAAAACCGGACCGAAAAGGGGCGCCCGGGGGCCCCGAAGGCATCAAACCCACATTCGTAAGCGGAGACTTTCTCCCGGTCCGGCTGCTTCACCCCTAAAACATAAGAGGCGCCGGAAATAATGGCGGAAAGAATTACACTAAAAATTAATAAAACTAAAATCCCATAAAACTCCGTGTACATTCTCAAGGGAATGCGACTTCTAGTCCGGGGGTCCGTTCCAGCATCTATGATGGATGGACCCCCGCGAGGCACTCTCAAGGGAATGGTTCCTAGAAGGGCAACCATTCTGCCGTCCCCATAAGGCCCTTTGGGCCTTATGGGCCCTACGACTTAGCACCAACTGGGGGGTAGGCCATTAAACCCCAGTAAAACGCCGGCCACCAAAACAACCAAAGCTAAACTTAGAGGCAGATAAGATTTCCATAATAGCGCCATCAATTGATCATACCGCATTCTAGGGAAGGAGGCCCTTATTCAAATAAACAATAAAATTATAAAGGCAGTTTTTATACCAAACCATCAAGCCCCTCCTTTGAAAAACATGATTGGTGAGAGTCATCCCCCCAAAAATAATATAGTTGTCATACAACTCATTAATATAATGTGAGCATATTCGGCAAGGAAAAACAAAGCAAAGGACATCGAGGCGTACTCGACATTATATCCGGACACCAACTCTGACTCCCCCTCTGTCAAATCAAAGGGGGCCCGATTTGTTTCGGCTAACGCGGAAGCGAAAAACATCATAGCAGCGGGGAAAAGAGGGAAAAAAAATCAAACACTATTTCCTTGAGCTAGTACTATCTCAGTTATATTTAAGGAGCCCACGCACAAAATGACAGTAATGATTATTAACCCGATAGAAACTTCATAACTAACCATTTGGGCCGCGGCCCGAATCGCTCCTAAAAAAGCATATTTAGAATTACTAGACCACCCGGACATTAGTATGGCATAAACGCTTATGGAGGAGATAGCCAATGAATACAAGATTCCTATCTTTAAATCACTTATTAAAACCCCCCTTTCATAAGGAATAACCCCCCAAGCGATTATGGCCAAGGTAAATGATAATATAGGGGCGGCTACGTATATGAAAAGATTCGCGTGGTGGGGGATCACCATCTCTTTAGCGAACAACTTTACACCATCAGCCAAAGGCTGTAATAGCCCATAAACCCCTACTACATTTGGTCCTTTTCTAGCTTGCATATACCCCAAAACTTTCCGTTCGGCTAAAGTTAAATAAGCCACTGCAACAAGTAATGGGACAACTATCACTAATATTTTTACAATTAGGTGGATTATTGTGACGACCATCTAGGGGGCAGCCGGACTTGAACCGGTCTCGCCTCCAACCCTCGGGACGAGGGTTGCTCCGACTTGAACTTAGGCGGGGGGGAGAGGTTACAAGGAGCCGCCCCCCGTTCCCACCGTTGGCACGAACGGGTGACGGTTTGTACTCCGATTGGAGGTTCAACCTTGACCAGAGCCCCCCCCCAGGCTTACTCGCAAGTGGTTTCCACATAAAGTCTCGGGGGTTCCAACAACGAAGGGGGAAATCCTAACCTTCGGTTTTTGTTACCGGCTGATCAACCTCCTCTTAGGGCCGCTATAGCGGGCGGGGCGAGGGTCCCTTACAACCTTCTAGCCCACCATTCCTCAGAATGGTGGCCAGCCTGCGATCCGAAAGGATCGCCATCCTGCATCACCGATCAGGATACCTCATCGTTGATGCCTACAAAGTAGGAAGATGGAAGGCTGGGAGGTAAGACCCGACCCCCACCCGAACGGGTGACGGTTCCTTGAGGTTTTCCCAGCATACAGTGGATTTATAATCATAACTAATTACTTAGACAAGACGGCCCAACGTTAACCTTCCATGGCATCCGGCAACCAAGTGTGCAACCCCAATTGTGCAGATTTACCAACTGCCCCGATAAACAAAAATAAACATATCAAGGTAATATGGCTTTCAGCGGCAACCGGGGCGGCGTTGAAAACTGAAGAAAAATCTAAAGACCCAAATTCCTCCCAAATAGCAAACATTGCTAAAACTAACCCAATGTCCCCTACTCGATTGACCAACATGGCTTTTATGGCCGCCTTATTGGCCTCGATTCTGGTCAATCAAAAATTTATCAATAAATAAGAGCATAGCCCCACCCCTTCCCAACCAATAAATAATTGTGGGTAATTGTCACTAGTCACTAATAAGATCATAAAAAATGTAAATAATGACAAATATGACATAAATCGGGGAAGATGGGGGTCGCCGTCCATGTATGCGGTAGAAAAAATATGAACTAAAGTGGATACACCTGTAACCACGATCAACATCGTGGCAGTAACACTATCGAATTGTAAGCCAAAATAGGTGGTCAATAAATCTGAGTCGAGCCACCTCCATAGTTTTATGTATGTTGTAGAAGAATTTAAGGTGGTTTCATAAAATATCAAGGCAGACCAGGACAAACTTAAAATTAAACAGGCCGAAGTAAAAATTCCAGCACCTTTTTCTCCTATTTTTCTACCAAAAAACCCTGATGTTAAGGCCCCCAAAAGGGGGGCCAATATAACTAAAAGATACATCGATCCTATAAGGATCCGGATCATGATCATGGTCGCGATCATGATCATGATCGAGACCTTTGGTCATCCTTGCTGGTAAGGCCAGGAACCCTCGCCTTGAGCCACAGGCTGCTCTTTAAAAAGAGCCTTGGTTATAATCGAAAGATTGCAACCTTCTATGAAGGTGGGGTCCGGTAGGACCCTACCCTCACCCCCCTAGCGGCCTCTGGCCGCTAGGGGGTTCCTTGGTCTTCTGGGAACGGGTGGCGGTTCCCTTGATCACCGATAGGCCTTGCGACCGTGGGTTCCGCTAGTAGCCTGCGGCCACTAGACCTACGGCCACTGGATTAATCCCAGCACGAGGGCTGGCCACCATCACTCGTGATGGTGGGGGTTTTAGCCCCCCTATAATGGGCCCAAACATTTCGATATGACTTTCCCACTTTAGAAGCGGTCAGTGATTAGCTGAGAGACCCCTCGCCCCCCCCGGGAGGGGGAGGGGTTGAGGTCAATGGGTTGATCGTAACTTATAATAAACAAGAGGATCACTAATCCTTCGGTCCTTTCGTACTAGAAGATAGTTATATCGATGTTTCTTCAATTTGTAGATAGAAACCAAGCTGTGTTACCACGCTTTTAACTCAAATCATGTACGGCTTTAATGGACGAACAGACCAACCCTTGGGAGCGGCTGCACCCCAGGATGCCGCAATTCAACATCGAGGTCGCAAACATCGTCGTCGATGTGAACTCTCTAACGATATTACGCTGTTATCCCCGTGGTAACTTTTATTCGTTGATCGTTAACTATTCCACTCTAAATTAACGGGTCACTATGGCCCACCCCACCGCCGCCCAGAAGGCAAAGCCTTCTCGGGCGGGCTTGGGGGTGTCTGCTCGGGGTATCCCCCTCGCAGTCAGGCTTCAGTCATTAATTACGCACCTTAAGCGCACCTTCGTTACTTTCTAAAAGGCGGTCGCCCCAACCAAACTGTCCTACTTACATTGTCCCCCCCCAAGGGGGGGGGGTTAGCCCCTTTGACATGGGGGAGTGGGGTTTCATCTGCCCCGACGGGGGGGGCTGCCACATAGTCTAAGCCACCCATTTAAATTCGGCCGGTCCCTAGGTATGGTAAGCCTTGGCTTATCAACCCAGTCTTGAAGGCCGGGGCCGTGTAAGTGCCCCAGTAAAGCTCAACGGGGTCTTTTCGTCTAACAAATTGGACGTAGCATCTTCACTACGAATTCAATTTCACTGGGAATTTCCTTAAGACAGTGGGGCCTTCGTGGCGCCATTCATACTGGCCAACAATTAATTGGCTATTGATTACGCTACATTATCACGGTCAGTGTTACCGCGGCCATTCAATTGTCCTTACGCGGTCGACTTTTATCAACCGCTTTTAGATACAACCATTGGGCAGGCCTCACCCTCCATACTTCTATTTTCATATTGGCCGAGGGCTATGTTTTTGGTAAACAGTCGAGGCCCGTGTTCCAATTTATGCCCTGGTGGGCCATTGGGATTTTTGCCGAGTTCCTTAAGGAAATTTATCCCCTCACTATCCCCCACTTTAGTTAGTTTAGTACAGTGCGGCGCCGAAAGATGGTGACCACCATCCCTCGCGATGGTTATCACCTTCGATTTACCGATGCCCTTGAATAATTCTTTCCTGGCACTTTGTGCGTCTATTACTCATGGCACCCCATTAACGCAACCTTTGGGGCTGCAATTTTAGGGGCTGTTTAACCCCATAACTAATATGGGAAACCAGGGGGGGAGTGATCCTATGATTTTTTACTCATGTCCACATTATCACTTCTGATGCCGTGTGGGGCTCTCACTGAACAATTAACAGTACGTTCTGCTACCGGACAAACATAACGAAGGGCGGGGGTTGGGTCCCCCCGGACCCCACCTTGTTATTTCGCCCCCAGAGTTTCAGTTCAACTTTAGCCACCATAATTTTAGAGATAAAAGAATTTCTTGAGTGAACTGCTACGTCATCTCTCAAAGGTGGCTGGCTCCAAGCCCACTTCTCCATTGTCTAAACCCAATATCTCTTTTACACTAAATTTATACTAGCCACCATCCTGAGGGATGGTGGGAATTTTATTAATGACTTTAACTTCTGGTTAGGGCTTCTCCCCTTTAGACCGTCGACCTTATCGCCCACAGTCTGTCTGTCCCACTCTGGCTTGTTTTCTTCATAGTTAATCCCCCGGCTTCGGGGGGTCGGGCTTTACCGCATTCCAAGCCATTCTCATTGGATAATGCAAATCTGGCGGCCGTGGGCCACGCCAGTCTAAGACTTGATTATCCTTGAATTGTGGACGCACTACTTCAATAGTTTTCGCAGAAAACCAGCTATCTCCAAGTTCGATTGGCGTTTCGCCCCTAACCACAGGTCGTCCGAGGTTTTTGCAACAACCACCGGTTCGTTCCTAAAAACTGCCCATGGCTAGATCACTTGGTTTCGGGAAATTTGACTGAGGGGTGGGGGTATCCCCCCCCTTGCTTTCACTACACCTTAGGGGCCAGGAATCTTAATCAAAGATTGCACTTTAAGTTTGCCAAATTTTATCTCGTGGACCCATTATACAAAAGGTACGTTGTGTTACAACTGCTTTAAGTGACTCATTTCAAGGTCTTTTCAAGTCTCTTTCAACTTTCCTTCACAGTACTCCCCTCTTTCGGTGTGACACTAGTTATTAAGCCTTGGATGTGTGGCCACCCATCTTCCCATCACTACTCGCCCGCCCCTGGGTGGGCGACCCCCGCCCCCCGGCTGAGCCGGGGGGCCTACGGGAAAGGGCCCGTCCGCTTTCGCTCGCCGCCACTTGCGGAATCTCGTTTGATTTTTATTGTGCCCCCCCCGAAACACCCACTATGGGGTGGGGAGGGGGTGGGGGGCCCGGTACTGGGATGTTTCGCTCCCCTGGCCCCCCCGCTGCGTTGCCGCGCAGGACATTAGGGCTTCAAAGTCTCTCCTCCGCCATTTCGGGGGGCTCCGTCCTCTTTAGTGCACCCTAGTTCTCCATTCGTCACTCTTTTTACTCAAACCAACGTTGCATTCCAACATTGATAATGTTGTAGGGGCAGGAGTTGAACCTGCATGACCGGGTCATGAGCCCGGCGACTTGCCGTTAGTCCACCCTACGGCGGGCACCAATGGGGCCCCCCACCGCCGCCCATCCTAGCTCAAGGGCGGGGGTGGCGCCCCTTCGGCTCGATAATCTGGCGGCCGTGGGCCACGTCAGTCTAAGACTTGATTATCATGATCCCTTCGTGCCAACGGAGGGACCTAGAACAGCCCCACTGTGGCCCAATGGGCCAGTTGTAACAGTAAATTGGGGGAGGCAATTGTGAACCCAATCACATATAAACTAGCACCAATTAGCAAAGCCTTTCTTAAATTTATTCTATTCTCCCCCCTAAGCGTTTTAATGCCAATTAAAAGGGAAGAATCAGCTTGAAAGTAGATAATTTTTACTATTCTAACATAATAAACGCCAGCTATGACCGAGCAGACCACGGCTAAAACCGAGACTAAATAATATTGATTCACTACCCCCGGCAACAACACCAACCATTTACTTAAGAATCCAACTAAGGGGGGGATACCCGCAATCGAAAGGAGAGTTAGGGCCAATGTTATAGCCAAAGCCGGCTCTCTCCTGGAGAGGCCACTAAACTCCACTATTAAATTCCTAACCACCCCCAGGGCCAATATTATAGCAAAAATGCTAATAGACATTGTCACGTATAAAATCATATATACCAGGCTGGCTTGAATACTTTCAAAAGACCCAATCTCCATCCCCCAAAGTATAAACCCCATATGTCCTATCCCACTATAGGCTATTAGGCGTTTGATTTTTGTTTGGTTTAAAGCCCCAATGGCGCCCACGATCATTGAAAATATAGCACCAATCAATAATATGTTTATTGCCGGGCCAATTGAAACTAAAATAGAAAATATGGCTACCTTTGGCACAATCGCCAACAAAGCGGTGGTCGTGGTCGGCGCCCCGTCATATACATCGGGGGCCCACATATGGAATGGGGCAGCTGACAGCTTAAACAACAGCGCTACTGTGATCAGTAGGCCTCCCATCGGGGGCATAGCACCCCCGGGGGCCTGACCGAGTACCAGATCGGTACAGGGCACACTGGTCCCCCCCGTCAATCCGCACATCATGGCACATCCAAACAAGAACAGCCCCGAGGAAAGCGCCCCCAGCACAAAATATTTTAAGCCAGATTCGGCGCTATGACCGGACCCCCTCTTTTGGGCGGCTAGTATAAATAAGGAGAGGGTGGGCAGCTCAATGGCTAAATAGACAGAAAGCCAGTTACTAGACGACACCAAGAGAACGCCCCCCAATGCCACCATTAGGATTAAAATTGGGGTGTTGGCCCCCGCGGGTGGGGTGTGCCCCACAGCCCCTGCTTGAGTCATCTCCCTTTGGAGAGGGGGGTCAAGCATCATTAAAACTGCGGTGGCGCCGACAAGAACAAGTAATTCAGTCCCCTTCGCCCAACTGTTTATGGTCAATAGTCCGTTGTATCCCCCCAAAGGAATCCCGTCAAATCCTTGACAGGTAAGTGCTTGATTGAAAGACTTGAGACCCTGTAAAAACTCAATGGGGAAAAAAAGGCCGGCCCCCTCAGAAAAACTCCATCAGCTTGTAATTAATAACGTTAGAATTGAGATTTTTAGGGTCAAACCCTTGACACTATAAATTATTAAGCCCAATGTGATTGTACTTAGAAATAAAGGCTCACTCATGTCCATGCAACCGTCGCCCCTTCTCCCAGAGGGCTTGGGGGCGACTCCAAGGGGGGGTTTCCTTCCTCCCCCCTCACTATATTATGACTTGCTTATCTTTGTTATTAGCCAGTGGCCACCAAATAGATTGTGGTTAGTAAACAAAACATGTGGGCCCCCATAATAGCTAGCCCAATAGAAGGCCCCGCCGGGGCTAGGATCTACTAAATGATAGGGGTGAGATAAACCTATCAATAATAGTGTAAGAAGAGATATCTTTAAAGTAAGACCATAAACGCTGTACATTATTAACCCTAATGAAATTATACTTAAAATTATGGCTTCGTTCATCCTATAATTTTATTTATTTGAAAACTCCAAGGTTTAATAGTGCCTTTCTATTCAATAAGAGACTTCTTAATTTTTCGTTTTTGGGCGTTCTTAAGACGTCTAACACACATTCTTCATATTCATCTTCTATTAGGGGCGCATATTTTAATCACATTTTAAGAGCCTTTTTAGGATCAAACCTGCCATGCTGTCGCCAATCTTCCCACATAACCTTTGTTTCAGGATCTTGAATTGGTTCTGCTTCAACCTCCTGAATTATTATAGATTGATAAGCTTTAGAATTGCCAAAGCACCAATAAGCAGGTGTTTCTTTAAAAATATTTCCCTGCGTTAGGTTAGCTGCAAAATTTAGTGCCTCAGGATGACCAAAATCAGGAGCACTATATACAGGGTTGACCATCTCTTCTCCTACATAAGATAAAAGGCTCGCTAACACCCACTTAATGAGTATTTGGAAAGCAGATCCTTCAATAGGAATAAACCACTGAAAGTCGCTGGGAACAAGAACGATTGCACGAGAGTGTTTGAGCTAGTTTTTTCATCATGTCATAGTCGGCGGATTATAAGATAGTCTATTTATTATAAGAATTGGTTTAATCCTTTAGGGTTTTGCGATTTCAAGAGGAGGTTCCCCTCCTCTCACTATGTTACGACTTGCTTAACTTCGTAGGGGCCCGTAACCGCCGGGGCCCGTGGGGGCGCGGCGGCGTCCGAACCATCATCCTAAGTTAAGGTGACGGGCGATTTGTGCTAACACCTAGACCATTTTCACCGGAACGCTATACTTTCCGATTACTATTAAATTCAACTTTCGGCCATCTTCCAATAGCCTACCGAACTCTCACTTTTGGGTTTCACCTCTCAGGTTTCCCATTGTATAAGAAAATGTAGCGCATATTATCCCCAAACATTGGGACCATAAGACCTGACTTCATCCGCGGCTAATCCTCGGGTTGGGTCCGTTTAAGGTTTCATACACGAACTGACGACGGCCATGCAATACCGGTCACCCCACTCGGGTCGCGGGTGGGGCGATTCAAGTTTGGGTAAGGTATCTCGCGGTTTATCGAATTAAACTACACGCTCCTCTAATCGAAACGGTGAACAGCCAAATTTTTTGAATTTTAATCTTGCGATCGTACTACTCAGGCGGGAGATTGCTGCCTTTCGGGGCTGCATTCGCATTTTCTCCATCGTTTACAGTGTGGACTACCAGGGTCTCTAATCCTGTTTGTTCCCCACACCCTCGTGTTTCAGCCCGTGACCCGGAGGGGCGCCCCAAGGGGCCCCCCCTCCCGCCCCGCGGTAAATTGCTTCTGCTTTTGGGGTTCTATTTTCTATCCGCACATTCTACCGCTACAGAAAAATTCCATTTACCACCTTGGGGGGGGTGGGGCA
>JAOBRG010028236.1:0-22911 GCA_027574985.1 Umimayanthus nakama | reverse complement strand
TAAATATTTTTGTACTGAAATAAATATTTTTGTACTGAAATAAATATTTTTGTACTGAAATAAATATTTTTGTATTGCACTTGTGGGCCACCGTAAATTTTTGGCGGGATTATCCGGATAGATTTTTAGGCGATTTTTCGGGATTTTTTTATCTAAGCCTAGTGCGCGCGCTCGTAACGATCGAAATTGGCGCGAAAACCGACGTACTCGATCCAGTCTCTGCCGTCGCGGAGCAAACCGATGCCTGATCGTAAGCTCCCTACTAACGGTGCCCCGCGGCCCCCCCTCCCCCCTCCCACCAATCTCAAAGTTGCTCTGCGGAGCTTGTTCTTTCCTGCAAATGCATCATTGCACAACTTTCTGATGTCATCTTCACTCATGTTTAAACTAACCGTACAAAAGTCAGCGGCGAAACTCATACACGGTGTATCAGGTCGTAACGCTGAGAAATAAGTGTTTGATACCAAGTCATTCACGGTCGGACACGAGGTCGAGGCTATTAAGGTTGCCGTTCACCTTGAACGGTGTTTTCAGTTTTCCGTACGTAAGTCCGTGAATATGCATCGGATACTCACAAACCTATATATCAATGTAAAGCTTATAAAATTATCTGAATGATGGTGGAAAAATTGTTTAAAAATTTTGATTTATAAACGAATGCGAGTATCATAGTTCAAACTGTTTATTTCACTTCTAGACGTCAATGCGACAGTCAGTTTCAATTTCAACCATTTTTAGTTTGTTTATGAGATTCAGCGCAATTTTTTCTCTAATTCCATCCTGGCGATTTTTAATTAAACGCGTCGTTAACCTTTTACAGGTATTTGAAGAAAATTCAATATTCGCATCGTACAAAACTGCCCTGACTGAAACATAAAAAATGATTTGAGCGGAATTTCAAAATTCGCCAGGACGGTTTTCATCTTCTGCTGTTGTTTTATAAACGGGTTGCCAAATCTAACGGCATGAGGTTACAAATTGGGGGAGCATTGATCCTTTGCGTTGTCGCAGTTTTAGCAAAAACATGTCTCGAGAAATTCACTCCTAAAGTACGCCGCACGTCATACAGTTTAACTTCCAGTAAAAACTCTCGTTCGTCATATCTCACAAACTATAAGACGTATTGAAAAAAATTTTTTCCTACTAGAAGCTCATTTTAGGTATTTTTATTTTCTGCAAAAATCTCAATTTCGAAATTTTGAACCGTTCCAAAGTGAACGGTAACCCTAAGAGCAGTCAGCCAGCCAGACAACAATCGCCCAAATGCAGATGGCATCCAGCCAGAGGCATCCAGCATGAGCCCGCGTTCAACGGCAAGATTAGATCTTGATTTCCTTTAAAATTGGCGAAAAACTCAAGTTTGATTGGTTGATGGTAATCTAGTCCTGTATTTGGTTAAAAATTTTTTGGTTGAACTTTTTCACCAGATATACGGGGTGTTCTCACTGTTTGTAGTTTTTTCTGGCTTTCATCTAGTTTTCTCGTTTCACAAAAATAAAAAAACATCTAAGTTTCTGCATTTGCTTTGACAAAAGTTTTTGTACCTGTTAAATTGTGAAAAGGTTTTAGTAGCCTCACCAAATTATATCACTTCCAACTGCGGATTATTTTGCTTATAAACACTATTAACAGTAATTATGGTGAACTTTGTTGAACTTAATATTATAGCTCCTTTGTTTTGGACCTTAAAACATCAAGGCAGTTTTACGACGGTATTTCAACATCGTAGGAACGCTCTTCAACAATTGTCGTAGAAGCGTTTTTATCTGAATTTTGTCAGTTTTTTGTAATTGGTGCGTGTTTGTTTTTCATTACAAATTGTGATATCAGTCCACTTAGCGCCGAGCCAGTGGGAGCTTGCGATACAGCTGCGATTTCAGTGCAATTAGTTAACAGAGG
Source organism: Umimayanthus nakama (assembly GCA_027574985.1). Lineage (NCBI taxonomy): Eukaryota > Metazoa > Cnidaria > Anthozoa > Zoantharia > Parazoanthidae > Umimayanthus > Umimayanthus nakama. The sequence continues at coordinate 21,012 of JAOBRG010028236.1, read as the reverse complement.
TCTGGCTGCGAGTATTTCAAATTGCTCGACCTATGGATGCGGATTTGGAAAAAATTATCTTCCACCTGGACTCATTAAAGTTAAAACACTTTACAATTCGTACTCATTTGTCGCTTAGTATTGGCGGTTGTCGCAAAATTTCCATAAATTTTGGGAATAGCTACTCGCTACTGACATTAAGCTGGTGAAGAGTGAGCTGATTTGAACCGAAAAGGAACAACATTTCTCGAATTTGTGTAAGACTGGAAAAAAATGACGTCAGAATCTCCAATGAATCGCGTCTTTTGTGGTAGGCAATACTGACTATTGCCGTATCGGCTTCAGCACCTATTACATCAGGTACACTGCACTTAATGAGTGCAAAACGACGCTACATTGGTAATTTCAAAGTAAGTTATTTTGGTTATTATACTCGTGGTAGTATTATAAACTAAACTGCTCTGAAACGTAAATGCTATTCCTTTGTAACTGGTTGTGGATCAGTAGTATCAAGTACTTGAATTACGCCTCCATATTTCTGTCACGGAGAAGTGCCTGGGTTTTTTTGTCCGAAAGATGTGAGCCAACTCGTTTCTTAATGCTAAAATGAGTAAGTCATGTCCAAATGCTACCAGTATTTGTGTTCAAACAGTATTTGACTTCTTGAAAATGCAGATAATTATTCATGTATACTTTAAACACATTCATTAATCGTTGCAAAGTAGTAGCAAAAATATAAACATTTTCGAGTGTTGTATGATCGTGGGCTGCAAAGCGCGTGCTACATTGGAGGTGTTCAGCCGGATTTTTTGAGGGCAGAAGGGGCGTTATTTCGTTGAGATGCGTTGCCGCATGTGTTTTATTCACAAGTCTGAGAACAATATTTGTCATTAGGAAATAGATTTTGTTGTCTGCTGTGATGATATAAAAGCAGAGACCAGAAACGACAGATTGGCAGATATGAGATGGCTGACCGCATTGGGACGGTTCTTTGGAGGCAGGTGATGCTCCTGGCTTTGGTATATATCTTTGCAGGTAAGAATTGCAGTCATCAGTTCCATTATGCAGAATCAAAAAATATTCATATTGCTTTGACATTTATTTAATCTTTCTTTCAACTTCGTCTTACCTTTTAATGGCAACTTAAGCCCCAGTCATATTCCTCAGTTATCATGCAGGCAATACGCACACCGAAGAAACAAAGACATTTTAAAATTTATAGAAATACGTTCTTAAAAGAATGTTTGGCTTTTAAGATGAACTCGTGGTTTTAAAAGGTTTCTGCTGCGCTCTTAACAGCTTGCTAACAACTTTTCCAATGTGACGAATCAAGAACGTTTCTTGGTACTAGTTCCTACTTAAGGCTCAATAAAACAACTCCTGAGCGCTTACGATTCGGCTCTTAAATCTTAGCAAAGTTGCGTTCTCGTATTGAAGGGGAAAGTTAGGTATAACTATAAGGAAAGAAATTTCTATGAATCCACTTATTGTTACACAAACATTGTTTCCTAAAAATTGGTCCAGACGCACTCTACTTTCTTCGCTTATTTTTTTTTCGATCGCTGAACCTTGACAAATCACGCTTTATTCATAACTTTGGTAAATTGGGAAACAATGCATTTAATGTGACCGGCGTTCATCACCAGAATTTTGTAAGGTTCCACGTTTTAGATCTCTATAAACTGCATTGGTTTAAAAATCCATATTATAAATTTAATAGAGAGTCCACGGCGATAAATATTAGTCAAGACATTGATATGGCTGCTTTTTTGACGGAAATATATGGTTCAGTGTTTCTGCAGCCATAACAATTCATGAAAATTTACGATTATATTACAATTTTTTGTGTTGAAATCGAGAGGATTAACAGCTGAAGACGTGGGAACAAGTTTGATTCGATTGGTCGTGTCAAGCAGCGCCATCTTTCGATGATCCTGAAGCATTTCCGTTTAAAGGATATTTAAAATCTTTTTTCCCTTGATTAGAGTCTTTTAGTCTTAATAAAAAACTGCTGATCAAACAATGTGTAGAATTGTTTTCGGGTTTGCGCTCTATTAGAAACAAAATGCTTGCACCCACGTTTGTTTTCACAAACAGTCATCGTCGATGTTGTAAAAAAACAAAATTAAAACAGTAGTTTATTTTGTTTTGCTTATGAAAAAGAGATTGATTAAAATTCTTTTGTGTTTGTATTTTAATCACATATTCCTAAAATTTTTACAACTTGACGCAGGAATAGTGACCGTTAAAATTTCGAAAGTTCCTCAATCCTCGCCATGCAAAAAGACTCTTTGTCAGTGTTTTCTCTTCCTCTTGCACCGGCAGCTTTTGAAACGTGATAAGTTAGAATTTTTCTCATCTCTTAATGCAAAAAAAAACTTGGAAGATTCCATTTTGTTCTAAATGTGCATGTAGATCATACTTCCTCTGGTACAAATATACCCGCGGTGTTTTGTTAGGAGTTTAGTCTTCCTGCCGGTTCGAGAGTCCAGAAATTCCGAGTTCCCGCCTTTAAGGGCTCGTTTGGACATTGCTGTACCGGCTATGATTTCGTACGTTCCGTTGCACTTGCAATGTAGACAAGACTTAGAGCAGTTTTTTCGCTGCATAAAATCTTCGTGCGATAAGTGACGTATCATTTTTTGAAAGCGTTGCATCTCAGGCACACTCGAAACTGTGCACGAAAAGTCTGCCGGAAAAGTTGCTCCAGGATTAAACACAAGGTCTATGGCCGTCTATTGGTCGTTGCTTTACAACGGTGCGAAAGCTAATGCCTATCGCCCCAATATAGTGAAAATGAGACCAGCTAATTTCCTCAGTCATTTGGTTTACATTGTTTGTTTTCTGTCATTTGCATTTCGCAAACTTCCTTAACGTGTCAGTTGCAGAATATTCTAGCATCTCCCAGTACGCTTTGAAGTCTCGACTATTCTGAATTAGAGTTAAACTGAGCACTTTTATGAGTCTTCTGGTGTAATTTTACAAACTTCCAAAAAGGTAAAATCTTTTGACAGTTTCTTTTGAGCTCGGCTGGCAATGCTTTTACCTGGAATTCACGTCAGCGTAAGTGAGGACGGGGGGGGGGGGAAGAGTTTTGTTCATTTCCGATTGGTCATGTTTTGGAAGAACTATTCGGTCTTGACAGTCTTAAATTTTCGTAATTTAATCTGGTATGTAAAGCTTATCGTTATGCTTACTTGTGAAAGTTAAATGTAAAAGGGAAGAGAAAATACAGTTTGTATCTTTGAAAACGTATTTTCGAACTAAGTGGAAGAGAAGTGAGTGGGCTTAGCGACATTGCATGGGAGGGGAGGGGAGGGCTGTTTACTTTCCCTTTTTTCTTCTTTTCTTTTAAATTAAACTTGGTTTAATTTTTTTGCAACTGGTCCAAAGTTAATCAGATGGCTAGTTTTCAGCTCTTTAAACTTTACAATTGGCGCAAAACTAGTTACCCAAGATCTGTTTCATGTTTTATTTTTAAGTGAACTCTGGTCAGTTCACCAAACCAAGTGAGTCGAGGACACCATGTTACATCATGTTACAAAATGCATGACTACCTCCGGTAACAGCTCTGAACGTATTGTAGTGGAGCTAGTGCAGGTCTTGCAAATCAGTTTACTAAAAGATAAACGTGATGTGAAAGCATGACTCAAACTCGATTTTATCCAAAACAAATGAGAAAAACAACAACACAGGAGCACATTTTTTCCACGAGGTAGATTTTTTCACCTGTTTTATTGCTTAAAAATATGATACAATAATTAAATTTCTCAAAGCTGGCCCACTTTCCCGCCCTACACGCCCCAAACTATTGTGTTCACTTTGCTGACTACTGAGAAAATCACTGAAAAGGCGGATATTAGATCGAATTTCCGTGATGTTTTGTTCCACCTGCCTCAAAGCTCATTTATTACCAATGCTAAATGTTATTAAATACTTGTCGCTGTTAAGGCTGTCACACTGTGATCCAACGACGCAATAAAATGGCCACTGTATAGTAATACTCGTTTATCTTGAGACAAATGCTAAACATAGTTATTATTTATTACTTATAAAATCTTGAAGGACACTTAAAACGACCCAAGTGTGTCATTTTCCTTTAAAACGTATCAAAAATAAGAGACCGCTAGCGTTATTTCGCCTTATGCTACTTAAATAGAAGTAGTGAAGATCAGTGTCTTGTAGAGTGTGGATATAATCTAAAAACTAGGATTAACCCTTGGCATGACTGTAATACCGAGTTTAGTACTGTGGATATTTCTAAGTTGGACAAGAACGAACTAACAGAGTAATGTCAGGTTTCATTTGGAAAAAATAAAGCGTTCGGGGAATACTTGTCACGGTGTGTATATGAAAGAGATTTAGATCAACCAGAAACGTCTTTCCGGAATTATTATGTTTTGATCACTTAGCTCCTCTTAACATCGTCTGTTTTTCACAAATAATAAAACATAGTTTGACTGGTTCATGTTTGAATCTTTATAAAAAACATCTGAATATCTCTTCAATAACGCTACAATCATAGATCGGTATAAAACAGAGTGAAACAAACTCCATCAAATGGTAAACAAAAAGAAATGTTGGGTGTTGTGTTATTTTTAAAAGAGTTAAAGTTTTGCCACTGCATGGTTTGAATCAAAGAAAGAACTAAAGGCGCATTCGACCGTGTTTGTTCGATTTTTGCCATGGAAACGAAAAATTTGAAATAATGCTAAACAGCTTAAGCCTTAACCGACCAGTTTACAAACATGAACCAATTCAGAACTTAATCAATTTTCTTGAAGGCTTAACGAAGTACTAGCTAATAAATAGCAGGTGTTAACTGTGGATAACTGGTGTATTATTAGTGACTAAGGTGTATTAACTATGACTAAGGTAAGACATACTTAAGAAAAAAACTTTTGTTGTATAAGAAATTACGACAATAGCTTTCAATCTTCTGATTGTCATCAGGTATTGTGCTGTTTGGAAGGGGTGTTACTAAAACAGGGAACGAGGAACGGGGAACGGGGAACTGGGAACAGAAAAACGGGGAACAGAGGGTCTGGGTACCAACGTCCTAGAATAGCTTGGAGGAGGTCTGGAACAAAAAAAAAATTGGAAGGCGTCGCTTGGGGCGAAAACAGGGATATTTTATACTCCAATTTTTTTTAGCGAAAAAAAAATTACCCAAATTTTTCCTTTCAGCTAGCGAAAGAGGATATATGTACCTCTGGCTTTTGCACACAGCTGAGCATTTATATAAACATCGAATCACTATCAGTCATCAGATGCCGCGAGAGAAGTCCGGCGCGGAGTATCAGATGAAACAGATTCGTTCTTGGTCGGAGTTTTATGTATTTTATAATGTTTGACTCGAATCATCAGCTGGGACCAAAACGCACACTTTCTTTTACTTTCAGATCTGTCTTTAAACAAAGCGACCACTGGTGACAAATTACCAAAACCATCCAAAAATTCAAAAAGCATTCCTGCCAGAACTTTTTAATGATGTTCCCAAATTGTTAGACCTTGACTCTTAGCAATGTTTCCCTTCGGCGCTAAAATCTTATGCTTGCATAATTCGTGTATTTTTATGCATTATTGAAATATTCGAGTTTTGATAAAAAAAAGTAAGAGAAAGAAAAAGAAAAAAAAGAAAATGAAGAAAGTAAAAAAAGGATACCAAAAGAACTAAAATGAAAAGAAAAAGAAAACAAAATGAGTGTTGAGTGTGGAATTGAACCAACAACTCACTCAACTGGCAACTGACTGTGCAAAACTTACGCGCCTCTAATCCCTCGGCCACCGTATTCAACACACTATGATGATTGAAAAAACAACATTAACATAAGATGTACCGCGTGGGATTATTCGATCGGAAAAGCAGGTAACTTTCTATTCCCCTCAGAATCAATATTATTCTTGTATCAAAACTCAGTTTCCCCACCCTACTCCCCCCACTTTTTAAGTAGCTCCGCGGTCCCTTCCGTGGTACTGAGAGGCTTACGTGAGATGTGCTTAAGCAACGCATGCGATGGACAATCGAGTCGAGTCACAAAACACGTCTGACCTTTGGCCACACTGGTATTTTTATAAAAAAGTTTTGATTCAAGTTTTTCACAGTCAAATTTTTCCTCCAGCCGTGCAGTTATAAAATACCAATCGTGACGGCGAAACACTGAACCCCTCTGAGACTTTTCGAAATACTTTTCTTCTCAGTAATCAAACTCTTTTAGGTTTCTAATGCAATCTAAATCATTGACAGACGCTTTTGGTAGTATATCACACAAAATAAATTGACATTAGGAGGCCAACAGTAGCATTGAGAATTACGGAGTTCACACATATCCTCTATCTTCTACAAGCTCAAGTCAGGCCAGTTTAATGTACGTAACTGAGTTTCAAACGGCGCTGTACCTTTACAAAACCAAACAATCCAGCTAAACACACGCATACAGGCAAAACGTTTTCGGCGAGCAAATGCTACTCCTCGAATAGCGTACTCGCTTGCTTTTGCCCACTAAAAGTTAACTCCAAAGATGAATTTTAATTTTATTTAAAAACCTCCAAAACTAAAAATTCCTTCAAAATAACCACTTTTAGGTTAAAACTCCTACCACTTCTCGTCAGTCCTAATTTTTCTCAAAATATTTGTTGATTTTTTCAACTATGGAACTGTGTCGCTATGGTCCAACTAGATTTTTGTTTTTCTTAAATGAAACTTAAATATCGACGGGTTAGAACGTAATAGTGCCTAAAATTTTGACAAAAATTATTGCTTCCTCTTAAGGTGTTTTGGTTTCTTTTGTTATGCTTTTTCAGGACGGTGCACGGCCGTTGTAGTCTGCAAAATTAATCCACTTGCCAGGGTGACAGAAATAACGCTAAATACCAGCAGCAGTTTGGGCCTCGATTGTGTGGTCGTCTCCAGTCACCCAGCACAGACAATCAGATGGGTCAAAGACCAACGAGTCCTTAAGATAGACACAGGAACACACCGAGTCTCCACGCTTTCCCTGTACAATGTGACAACGGAAGATAAGGGCACATACTTCTGTATTGCTAGAATCGGGAACAGAAAAGGGAGATGTGAAATGAGTGTTCATATTAACGGTAGGTGTCAGGTGATATCATCTATGTATGCTCCTTTCCGGCTTGCAGGTTGAGCTTTATTTCAAATCCCCCTCCCCCCCCCCCCCCTCCCCTTGGCCCTTGCTTCTCCACTCCCCACTAATCCCCTCCTTATTTTCTGGGTCTGACCAAAATTAATTTTCATTTCTCTCGCTCTTCCCGTGTGTAACCAAAGTATCCTTCATCGTGTGCCAAAGTTCACGAGCTGCCATAATGCCGTTATGATTGTAACCAGGATGGCTCATTGCTCATTTTACTGTATATATCTTTAGCATATATAAGAATTAAGTAAAGAAAAACACAACATACACATAACTTAAAATCATTTGTAAAACCATTTAATTTTTGACAATTTACGATCACACGAGACGAATTGGTAAAGGAAATTCCACCGTTCAAAAAGAATTGATGAATAATACCAGCGCGAGTGGTACTCTTCACTTTCATCAAATCCTAATGGCATCATTCATTGATAGGCCATTTGCAACAACTGGTCACATGGTACAAAATCCGCCATACTGGATTGCAAAAGAATGTGCCAGCTTCAAAAACAATACACAAGTAACTAGAAAAGTGTGATTTTGCTTTGTGAACGTTTCCCAGTGGAGACAGAAGCCCATTGGATATAAGCCACTTGAATAAAAACCCGGGGATATGCTCCACCGGATATAAGCCCCCGGATATATTAGCCCTTAGATATAGTTCCCCAGATATAAAACCCCCAAGTACAAGCCCCTGGGTAAAAGTTTACCAGACATAAGTCCCCCGGTAATAAGTCTTCCCTGTTACAAGTCCCCGGATATAACCTATCGCTTAAAACCCCCCAGGATGTAAACCCCTTCGCATATAAGCCCCCGGGTATAAGCCTCCAGTTATAAGCCCCAGGGATATAAACCACCCCGGAAATAAGTCCTCCGGATATAAGCCCCCGGGTATAAGCCTCCAGCTATAGGCCACCGGGGATATATGCTCCCCGGCCTATATAAGTCCACAGGGTATAAGCCTTACGGTTTTTAGCCCCCCGATTATAAGACTCTAGATACAAGCCTCCTGAATATGGAAAGCACCAGAATGGCAAGGCTATTAAATAACTGCACGGCTAAAATTCCCGGCCAGCAGAACTATTTTTAAGCAAGAAGCTGTATCAACAGCCTAAGTCGGCCCGAAACTTAATTATTTTTATTTATTTTTTTCCTAACATTTGCGGCGATGAACTCATTGAAACGGCAGCTACATGGCCTGCTACCCCACTCGTTTGCGCCTCCCCCCCCCCCCGCCCCCCGCAATAAAATGAGCCGGCTCTCAGGCTGTCAGCTACACATCAAGGCCCACAGGAGAAAAACATACCATACCATATCAAATTATTATTGTACAGAACCAACCGAGAGATACTTGAATGGGACAAACTGTTATACTCAAAAGTAATTTGTTTGTTTACGTCGCGTCGTACACTGTACTGTACACTGTAAGTATTTATCAATTCCATACAGCAAACCGCAAACTTTTTAATTCGCTCTAGATAGTGATTAGTGTAAAGCGAAAAGATACTTTTTTGCAAACATCACTTTTCAAGTTTGGAGTGTCAACAATTTTAGTTAAGCAATCAGATAACTTCTTTTATCATCTCAAGGCACCGGAAGTGCATGCTCTACGTATATATCTCCCTGTCAAAAAATTCTTTGTTTCAGTTTGCTTATTTTAGAGCGATCGAAAAACAGCCTTTATAAACACTTTGTTTCTCATCCTGTAAACGCCAAAACACAAGACAAAGAGAATTTAGTAACATGTCGAACTGTAATCGAACGCCGTCCCAACAATCAACAGGAAGGAGGTCAAGGAGGGAAGCAAATTATCTGACCCTCATCACAAAACTTCAGTTCTAAATGGCATAGCGTATTTACTCTAAGTCCACTAATTACCGACGGGAACAGTTGCTTAAAACATGTACAAAATCAATTTTTTTACAAACAAGTTCACTACTTAGTGGAATAACCAAACTTTCTTGAAATGAAGTTTAAAATTCAATATTTACATATGAGTATTTTTTTCAACTCACAGACTGACTGCAGCCAGCCTAAGTTTAAGTGTTGACACAATAGTGCATTCTCGTCATACCATTCGTATTTAATGCCTAACGCAATCACATTAAACTGTATTCAAAACTATAAAAGATCTTATCACATCGAAGTCCTTGTAGCATAACGGCTGAAGGCGGTTCGTCTGGAGTTTACAGGGTCCGGGTTCGAGTCCACTCGGAGTACTCAGGTTTTTTAAAGAGTTTCTTTTTAACGCATGCGATTCGATTTAAGATGCGACACGAAGAAAACTAAAAAAAAATGACGCACCGCCGAATTTTCAACTTCTCCCGCTTCGGGCCGAGTAATTATTTGCACGGGGACTTAAAAAAAAGACTTCTAAACAACCAGTCAGAGGACAGTGACTTTTGTTGGCGTGGTATTGAAGGAAATTTTTGTTAGTTAATATACGGTATTTGTGTAAGATGTTTGTATAGGATATTTAACAGGGGAAAAAGTTAATAGAACGGAACCAACACTTCAACTAAGCGCGAAAGTGCAACTCCTCGGATAGATAACGAGCTGATGTTCGTCCATTAAATGTTAACTCCAAAAGCTAATTTCAAAATTACCATAAAAAATAAAAACTAAATCTTGTAAAAATTTCTTTAAAATGAACAAATCTCCACACATCACTTTTCTCCCAAAGTTATAAATAGTTCTCAAAATATTTGTAAATCTTCATCAGCTAGGGTACTGTGCTGCTATGGTTTAAATTCGTATTTTTCCAAATTGTTACCAAGATACCGGCGATTTCCGATTTTTTTTTACCTCCGAATTTTGGTTTGTTTGGTTGATTTAAGACCCTATCTATTGATTGAGCTTAAAATCATGAGTGCCAACTCGACGACTTCAAATCCCATGTATCTCTGCAATACAAAACATTCAAATGATTGGAATCGGCTAAAGTCAAAGTTTATATTGTTCGAGGTATTGACCAAGTGCTTTTAATCAAAAGTTTTTGGTTGTGTTGGGTTTCTGCACAAAAATAAGAAGAAATATCTAAAAAACACTGATTTTTGGGAAAATAACGTCATTATGACGTTATATTAGCGTGTATCCTATTCAAATTGATTACGTAATAAAGTTCTACCTAACCTCCAAGTTTCATGACAATAGCGTCAATACTTTCGGATTTATGGAGGGGGCTTTTAAAGACTCCCTCCCCCCCAGGCCCAGGAACTCCAAAAAAAGCCCAGGCAGAATTGGGTTAAATACGATTATTATATACAAAAGTCACTGGATAACGGCAACGGAGCTATCTAATTGGCTCCTGCACAACTAGGATCTCAGCTCGGTACGTTTACAGAAGTGAAGAAATATTTCAAGAAATTTCAAATATGAAACAAACACGGATGGTATGACGGTAATGCACTATTATGTCAACACTATTGGCTGTCCGGAACTCTGTGAGTTGAAGGGAACGAGGGCAATTATGGAACTTCAAACTTTATTTCAATAAATTTTGGTTATTTCTAAAAGCGGTTAATAGCGAATTTAGAGCGAATACGCTATGCAATTTAGAAATGAAGACTGTCGGTGAAACCAAAGCCGCGCCGAGGGTTTGATAATTTGCTTCTTGCCTTCTTGTTCACTGTTGGGATGGTGTTCAATAACAGTTATCTACTTTCATTCAGGTTGCTTTCAGGTACGTTTGTAGTTTGCTTTTTGGTTTCATATCTACTTGGTTTGGTTTCTCGATACGACTTACATGTTTTTAAAAGTTGTTTTAATTTCAGCACTAGCTACAAGTTGAGGAATACAGCGAAGCGTGAGAGCGACTTAACAAGAAAACATGATTCAAAATACACCCTTGTTTTTATAAGAACCAGTAGTTTTCGGCTCAGCCTGGGCTGTTCTTAATTTTTTGGCGATTTTAACCTCAAATTGTTCTTAAATTGTTATCATTTCCTGATATTTCAAACAGTGGATTAGTTGCCCGGAACAATACGTGTAAAATGACACTAAGAAACATGCGTTTGCTATTGTTTCATCCAGCGAAAAATGTTGAAACTGTCAATACAGCGTCTGCGATCGTGACGAACTTGCTTACCACTGTCCAAGAGCCCGATGACCAAGCTCAACTCTGACAAGTTTTGTTTTCATGTACATCTCAATCTGTGTAAAAGGGTTAAAAAATCTCTAAAATAAGCCTGGTGACTGTACTTAGCTTGTTCTTAGTTTTTGCGCAAATCTCAGCCTGGGTGTTCTTATTAAGTTTGTTCTTATAAAAATAAAAGCGTGTACTATCTGTAAGTTAATATCAGGTCTGTTCTTTTGGCACTTATTAACCCTTTGAGCCCGAAGCACAACATACGGCGTGTTACTTAATTCTCCTGAATTACTTTGTAATTCCCTTCTTAGCAAGTTGTAAGAATTTAGCTTTTCATCTTAGAAAGTTTGCTGTGTGAGATCAACTTTTTTATTCTCATGACCATTAACTTAATTTTTGTATATAATGTAAAGAGATACATGCTGACAAACTGGCTAGGGCTGAAAGAGTAAAACTCTTTGCTGCCAATTGTATTCATTTTATGAATGATTATTCATAAATACTTGGCAGTATAGTGTACGACGTGTCGTAAACAAACATTTGATTGCCAGTAGCAAGTCTAGTAGAACTTTAACTGGTACTGAAATGCAAATCAATGAATCGGGTTTGAATGATAGTTGGTACTGGTGGTTTATTCAAACCTTTTACAGTTGAGATTGAATCACAAATAGGTATAATTACAGAATAACATTGTAGTTGTGTCACAAGATTAGAAGCTACAAATTTTCATACACTACCTTTTCATACACACACTAAGTGAATTGGTACCGGGGACTGTAGGTCAGCGAAAGCCATATTACAAGTTTGTTTGGGTCTACTTGTCCTCGGATAATATAACAGCACGCAGCTACGTCTGTCTGTCTTTTTGTCTGTTTGTTTGTCTGTCTGTCTGTCTGTCTGTGAAAAAGAGAGTGTGCATGTGTGTACTGTTACTGCCATTATGTTTTTAGTGCCTTAAGTGCTCCTAACAACAGTGTTACTATAGTTACTCCCGCGTGACCTGGATCACTTAGCTCGATATGCTACCTTAAGGTTACTATTTATGGCGACTACTAAATTTAGCGATTTTAAGAATTTTTATTGAACATTTGTCAGGTGATGAAATTGCATATTCAACACCACAACTAGTTTTTTTAAGCGAGTACCTAATTCAAACGATTTAAAAAATTGCTTAAATTCCCAACATTACTTGCCGCTTAAACAGTAACCTTAGGGTATGTCATTTTCTAATTAAGTTTGTGTTATGCTCTTGCAAGTACCCTTCGTACAACCGGTGGCAGTTATAATCAACATCTAAGGCCCGCTCAAACGTCGCATTTCTCACGCGCCAAATACAATGAGTAAATTCTATTGTTCTGCCTCGTTTGCATTGTATTTTGCGCATTAGAAATGCAACGTTTGAAAAGAGCCTTTGTACTAAGTAAAGTTAGCTAAAGTTTTTTGTTATGTTTGTTATTTTTATCTGAACGATTTTCGCCATGCAGCTTTACCAAAAATTCAGCCCGTGAGGCAGTTGCAACTTGCCACGATAGGATCATTTCTGGAGATTACCTGCCATGCCATCGGGTGGCCTGTACCCGTGGTGAGCTGGTTCAGACACGGTCGGAAGCTTGTGAAAGACCAACATGGACTCTACATTGCCAAAAGCAAAGAAAACGAAGCCAAACTCACTATTATTCGCATGCTGAAGATATATCAAGGATTTTTCATCTGTATGGCAACAAACGCACTTGGACAAGATAGTAAACTCGTTGAAGTGATACCACAGCGTAAGAAACATACTTTTGTTTTTTCTGTTATTTGGAAATATTATCCATATACTATAAATATTTTAGTTAAAATTCAAGCTATTGTATTCTTTTTACATAGGGTGGGCATAATTTAAAAGATTCACGTGGAAGAGATTGATTCTTTGTGGTGTAGAAAAGTGAGAGACAGGAGGTGGGGGGGGGGGGGGGCTTATCTGTCAGAGTGCGTCCGAATTAACAGGGATAGTGAGAAAACCACAGAGAGGAGACTGTTTCTAAGATTTCAATTTTTTCTTTTGCTAGCAAGGCCTCTTCAAATGGTCAACCCGCAGATCAGAGCAATTTCTAGAGAGGTAACAAGCTCAGTGGGGTCCAACGTATCTCTACATTGCCAGGGTATAAACGCCTATCGAAGGGGAGAATCCGACTTTTACTGGATGTTCAAAGGCGAATCCTCAACACAAAACCCAAGGTGGTATACTTCTATGAACGATGATCACTTAGCTGCTGAAAATCCGGCCGTGGTGAACTTTTCCCTTTTTATTGTGAATGTGTCCACGGCTGATATCGGAACTTATACGTGTTTTGCTGAGTTATTGCACGGGGTAACGTGCAATGCGAGCATGTATCTTCGGCTTGAGAGTCAAGGTAAGTCAACATGTTGCTGTATTGTGTGACGCACCAAAATAATTTTCTGCGATAACGTTTGCATCAATAAGCAATAAACGTTTTTCTAGTAGCAAACCCATTTCAAGATAGACCTTGTGATGTGATCATCTAGAATAAGAGAGTCCTCATGCTACATGCATTTTGAAGTTTGGCTTATTCTGACCATTTCCACGTGAAGAGGTTTTCAGCTTGAACAAAGTTTACACAGCTAGTTCCCCGTTGAGGAGTTCCTTTCCAAATTTTGAAACAGCTACAACACGGCTTTACTATGAGCGATGAGGTGTGTTTTAGTAGTGGAGTTTACGTCTATCTCAAATTAAGAACAGACTTGACAATAATTAGGAAAGGTAATTTTTTTAACACTGTATTTTCTCTTTCATTCATACACACGAAGTCGAAAGATTCACTAGAAAGCACACCTCGTAAGCTTCATACAAAACTGCGTCAAGTTCGAGAGGTTATCGCCATTTCCCAAAAAAATTGCGAAGCTTTTTTGAATTAATTTTTGATTGTGGCAGTTTTTTCTTTTTTAGATATTACCACGCATGAATATTTCATTTACATGCAATTGCTTTCACCTGAGGGAGCGTTGTCACTGCGATATACTTAGTGTTAGGGAGTGTTCATTAGAGTACCTCACTGTTACATATTTTCCCGCGACTTTAATTTCGCGAATTTAGAATAGAAATATTCTGCGGGACTTAGTTTTCGCGAAATACAGAGAAAAGTATGTAATTCCTTAATTTAATTTAAGTGCTTCAAATTTCGTTTTGCAAGACTTTAACTTTACGTAATTTTTGAAATCTCGAAAATTGCGAGAATTAAGTCTATCAAAAATAAGTGACAATCAGTTGGACAGACACATTCTTCGAAGGGAGCATATTAAAGGTGAATGGCAATTTTCCCTCTTCGACCAATAGCAGACATGGATACTAGTGCTTTCACCTGAGGGGGGCGTGATACCGCCGGCTTGTTTTGGGGGCTACACATTAGAGAGCCAGAGTTATCATTGGACAGAAGTATTCGTTAGAGGGGGCTTTTTACACTACCAAATACCTGCTTTACTAGAAGGGAGTGTTCACTAAATCAAAATACGGACATGGTGTGGTAATCCTCCATTTGAGTTGTAGTTTGACATGAGTAACTCATTTACACGAACGTGACAATAACTAGCGTTTTACCAAGATTTTTTCACTCCATGTTGTGCTTAGAAAAGCCACTGCGGATTCAGTGTTTTAATCCAAGATCGAGATAACGTATTACTGTCAGTGTTAACGAATACCTTGAAAGCTCAGTAGAAGGTCCTGTTGCTGGCCTCTAGTTCCTAGAAGAACGCTTTTTGCCAGCTATTGTCCAATTTTGGTTTTCAGTTGTGACTGAAGATGTCTTAAGCAACAATGAGCCGTCCATTTTGTATTGGATGATAACAATAACCGCTGGAGTGTTTGCTGGCTCACTGCTGATGGGACTTGTGGCATACTTGCTAAAGAAAGGAAACAGGTCGAAGTTGTATGGTAGGCGTTCTATGCACTACTTTTGTCTAAGTCTCTAGCTATAATCCATACATAAAATTGCTTTGTAAGTGGACCGGCCATCTGTTTTAGGCTAGTTGTCTTCAAGCAAAAGAGGTTTATATTCAGTTAAGCGTATTACCATTTTCTTTTGTCTACTAGTTAGTTAAGAGGTCGTTACCAGGGAGGAAACACTTACGGGAATATGCCGCTGTTAGCTGTTCGGTACGGTGGCCCTCAAGGGTCACTACGCAAACAAGAAAGTACAACACAAACAAAAACGTACAACGCGAACCGAAAAAAGTATAACGCAAACAAAAAACCACAACACAAACAAAAAACCACAACGCAAAGAAAAAAGTACAACGCAAACAAAAAAAACCCAACACAAACAAAAAAGTACAACCAAAACAAAAACCACTATGCAAACAAAAAAGGTACAACGCAAACAAAAAAACCACAACGCAAACAAAAAAGTACTACGCAAACAAAAAAGTAAAACGCAAACAAAAGTACAACGCAATTAAAAAAAGTACAACACAGACAAAAGAGTACAACGCAAACAACTTTTTTTGTTTTCGTTGTACTTTTTTATGCTTTCTTCTGTTGCATTGTTTTGTTTGCGTTGTACTTTTTTGTTTGTGTTGTACTTTTCATTTGCGTGGTGACCCTTGTGGGCCACCGTAGTTCGGGGTATTGTTTTCAAGCCTTTTGATCTGGGGCACGAAATACAATTCAAATCTTCGAGATTTCAAAATCTTGTTAGTCTGGGACAGGGTAAAGAATTTGCATATATCGAGTCTGGGAGAGAGTCAGGGACTATAGGTGGCTGCTCTAAAACAGATTAGCCAGTGGTACATATCCACCAAAAACTCTGGAGGATATTTTCGACACACGTTCCCCCAGGACGTTAGCAACCAGTCGTGTTTTCTTCTCGACAGGGTCCTATAAAGACATTTTTATATGCAAAAGCAAATGTATCCAGTTATCCCACATTTTTGTAACTTAATCGCTTTCGTCTTCGGTTCTACAGATACATTCAAAGAACAAATGGATATTTCAAAATATGACGTGTTTGTTAGCTACTGTGGCAGGGACTTCAGCTGGGTGCAGGACAATCTTCTGCCTCTTCTTGACACTTATCAGCTGAAATACTGCATTCACACGCGGGACTTCGAGGTAGGGAAACCCATCTTGCACAACATGGCAGACTGCGTGTTCGGAAGTCGTGTGACACTAGCAGTAATTTCTTCAAGCTACATGACAAGCAAATTTTGTCAGGAAGAGTTGAGCATGGCCGTTTGTAAAAGCATGGCGGCGAATCGCCCTTCGCTCCTTGCAATTAAGATTGATTCCGTCAGCCGTAAGAAGTTGCCTAAAAATTTGAGAAGAACGACGTTTCTTGATTATATCGACTCGAGTGAACAGCAAACATGGGACAGAAGATTGATTAAACATCTACTTAGTCATATTGAAACTAGTAAATCTCGGGAGAGAACGTTTAGGTTAGATTTATGACCACTCCCCCCTACGAGATTGCTCCACCCTCTGGTTCAGTCATCTGATTAGGTCCCAAGTGAAGGTGTAGTCATTAGAACAATCCTGAAGGAAACAACACGCTATGGAGGCGGTAAGGCAACTATTTTTAGAGTTTCGTTTTGTACTCGACATGAATAAAACTTTTCAAGAAGGGAAACTTGAAAATAACATCAATAAGAAGGTCACTTACGCGTCTCCGTTGCCGCTGATCACAATGACTGTAGACTTATTCTCTCAGTACTAATCTTAACTTGGCGTTGAAAATAAATGGATACCAGAGAAAAGAATGTTCTAAATGTCCAATAATACACAAGATGTTAAATAGCTCATATCTACATTGGTATGTATTGTCATGTCGAGGCTAGCATTATATGAATGAGTCTGCAATCACCAAAATCAGCGGGAACCCCAATACAAAACTGGAAGATTGCAGTCGCATGATATCTTGGTTTTCAGTTCTGTTTTGTTTATTTGCTTGTTTGTTAGCTATGGAGAGTGATTGTAGTTTCAATACATGTGGTAAGTGCATTGCTGATGTAATTTAGTCAAAGCGCTATCCGACAGTTATAACTAATGAATCTTGGTCAACAGACAAAAAACAATGAATCATTTTGTACTAAGAACTAGTTTGCTTATATGTATAAAACTTTCAACTAACATATTATTGCATCAATTTATGTGGTACAGTACACGGTACCCAGTAACTCATTCTTTTTATGATAATGCGCTAACTTATCATCAAACGTTCCGCCAATGAGAAAAGATTAGCATTTCCTCCCCTCACTGCCATTATTCATCCCTTTTACCCAAAACAGTCCTTCGTACCGACCGGTCCAACTGCCATCTGTTAGGACCGCATCGTGTGGTTAGGGAAGAAACTAAAGTTCCGAACGGTCGTGAAGGGCAGATCTATCAAAATATTATTTGCAAATCTGAACACTTGAAGTTCATGTATCCTCTCGTGCCATTGACGTCTTCTTGTTATGGATTGATTCCCCGATAATCATCGCATCCCTCCCACACAAATCTCCCCCTTCCCTGTTTTTGTTACTAAAGTTTGACTCGGAAAACTTTGACACTAGTGGCATTTAAGCGACTTTATCCATTTCACATTTCACAAAATTTAATTGAGGCAAATCACGGCTGACAAAAAAACCCTTTACCACCCTGATAACAGCTCGATAGACGTGTGAAGTAAAGATTAAAGTTATTTTTCATGAAACAGGTATAGTTGTCAGATTGAGGAATCGTTCACATTCGTAGAGGTTGTCTTTAAGACTTATTTCTACTTCACACCTCTATTCGCACTTACTTCATGTCCTTCTGTTCGTTCTATTAGATCTGATACTTCTGTTATTTGTGTTACTTGTGTTATCTGTGCTACCTTTGTTACTCGTGCTACTTGTGATTCTTCTGATATTTCTGTTACTTGTGTTCCTTCTGTTACTTGTGTTCCTTCTGTTACTTGTGTTACCTGTACTACTTGGATACTTGTGTCACTTCTGTTTCTTCTTTGGCAATGTTTCGCAGATGGAACACACACACACTCTGATGATGTTGTTGATATGGAGGTGTAGTCTAAGAAAAGGATCGAGAATCACCCCAATGTTACGAATTTCTTCCGAGGGTAAAACCAGCTCCTCCCGCGATATAATCGAAAGCAGGTGCTCAAGCTGTTTAGCTGTTGCCAGGTCTCAAATACCGCAAACTCAGTTTTATCATTATTCATAATCATGTAGTTGGCAGCCGTCCAGGACCGAGTATCTGATATGACACAGCTAAAAGTTTTAGCTGTTTCTTGTTTTAGTGGATCCCCTGATTCAAATGACAAATAAGTCTGAGAGTAACATCACCCAGAGGCGACACATAGGCAAGAAACAGGATTGGTCCCAGAACCGGTACGCCACATGTAATGTTATGCTCCCGTGAATAAGTACCGTTACTGTTAATCTTTCTGATGTAGATGAGAATTAGGATCTGAAACAATCAAGTGCACGGCCCGTAACGCCAAAACGGTGACAAAGGCGGTGTAACAGAATATCGTGGACTATAGTGTCGAACGCTACCTGTTTCTACCTGTTTCTATCTTTTTCTACCCTTTCTACCTCTTTCTACCTCTTTCCACCTTTTACATTGTCATAAGAAAAATATACGCCTAGGGCGAGAATTTGGTAATTGTTCTTCTAATTTTACTTTATGGCTCTTAATTTTCGCATCCACTGTCGGTTTAAGCTCCTCAACAGAGGAATGGGCAAATTCAACCTAGCTTTCCGATTTTCTTGTTAATAATACGCTTCAAATCATCCAATTCTCCAATAATGGCGTCCTTCAACTGATGCACTTGTTCTGAAAAGTCAGCTCTCACGAACGACCTGGAGTCAAACTCAACAAAAAAAATAAAGATTAAAAATTTCTTGTGTGGTACTTGCCGAAATTCACAAAAAAATGAAATACGCTTGGCTGAAGTGTCGATGCATGAACCGTTTACAATTAGTGTTTCATTTACCTTATCCTGAATATTTGGAACACGTATAATAAGAACATTGAAAACGGAGGAAGACGAAACCCCTAAAATTTAGTTGGGGTTGAGATCCCTAAGGGGGGGGGGGGGAGGAAGGGCAAGATCCCTAGGATTCTCGCCCAGGGGAGGACTAAACCACTAGGGATCTAGCCCCGCAGGGGCAAATCCCGGGGGAATGGTCGAAATCCCTGCAAGAGGGATTCCATTTCCCTCGAGTTCGGCTTACTATAACTAGATCACTCTCAGTCTTCCGTTTTTAAAATTGTGAAAAATAACGGTTATAAATATCGCTGCATGGTTTTCCGTCTAGCTGTTTAACCCTAGAAGGCATAAGGTAAAAATAGCTGCACGAAGGCAAGGGGGGTCAATCCGTCGGATTTTCGAATTGAACACTCAAAATAGTGAGAAAACGTGGTTAAGCGTATGGAATACACTAAATTGTAAGAAATAAAGTGAAGTTGTCAGTATTTAGGTGATAATAGTCGAATTTTTAGCAAAAATTTCCACTTTTGTAGTCAACAAACGGGTTGCATGACTTATTATGATGACGTCATCAGTCGTGACGTCACCTTATTAGTGTCGAAGATGTGTTCACTAACGAAGAACAGTTGTGCCAAAGCTTTTGGAAATCAGTCAAGGAACAAAAATTTAAAGCCAAAAAAATCGAGGGGGGAGTCAGATTGAACCCCCCCCCCCCCTTACGCCTTCTAGGATTAATTAAGTTTTTGATTATATGAGCTTGTCACAGTCAAACAAGGTCAAGCGTTTTGCCTAAGAATCAAGATTTGGTTTTGTTGTTCAAAATTTGAACTAATTCGTTCTTCATTACAACTTTTCAAATTTAAATCGAAAAACGGACTTCTTAAACCAAATTTTGACAAGAGGCTCCTTAAGCCTTTACTTGTGGAACGACGACGAAACGCAACCGTGTTATAATGTAAAAATGTGCATGTCAGCAAATCTGTAAATGACGAAAGACCTTTTTTGGTTCAGTTTGTTAATCACTAAATCAGGATGGTTGTTGAATAATAGGATTCCGAACGTAAACGACATACTCGAAAGAAAAGCTATCAGGCTGAAATACTTATTAACGCATTATCGTTTTTTTTTCTCGATTTAGCGCGCCGATTAGACTGACCCCGTTTAAACGCCGGGTACGGGTCGGCACGGCTGAATTTGAAATAAAAAGCGTTGGCGTTCACTCGGGCTCCCCGCTTTTATTCGGGGTCCGGCGTTTGTTCGAACTTATACTAGGAAGTGTTATTTTTTTTTCGACCATCACGTTTATGAAAAAACTTCTATTATTGTAGTATATGCCCTTGCTTCTTTTCTCTTTCATTTGTCTACTTGAATATATTGTGTATACTATGCTCTAGTAAAGCACTGTATTTACTCGTTTTGTGGTCAACCAAAAAACAACTTTTAAATTAGAAGAAAATTTTTATGCTGTAAATAAACGCCTAGCCCAGATCGATAATGCTGAGTTTTAAACGCAGTGGGAGTCTTATTAAGAAAATACGGTACTTACAGGCCAATCAGCGGTAGTCCTGCAAAGGTGCCGGCGGGGATTGTTCTTAACTTGTTGTGATTCAGACTTCTAATAAGGAAGGAACTATGTTTTTAGTGGCAACTCAAAGACATGAACGCTTATTATGGGTTGCATCCTATATATATTTTAAATTGATATATCTACCTAACCAAAACCGATACACTAGTCTAAGGGTCCCTTTACATGAGAGGCGGGTTGAGTTTCGTCCCGGGATGAAAGTCGTCCCGGGACGAAAAACTTTTTGTTTACGTGAGC
>JAOBRG010028125.1:0-22912 GCA_027574985.1 Umimayanthus nakama | reverse complement strand
CTCCAGTTCTAAACAGTGCTAAAAAAAGTAATTAACCCTAAACTGTCAGCCGCCCCCCCCCCCCTCGATTTTTGGTTTTAAACTTTTGCCCCTTGACCATTTGTCAAACGGTTATGCATGACTGTACCTCGATAATAAAGACACATCACCATACTAATTGCCCGAAATTAGAGTTTGCTGTCAAACTTTCGATTTTTGGAATAAAATGATTAAAACACCGCAGTTTTTCATATTATTCTTCTGATTTCGTAGTTTTGGCGTATAAGATGTTGTTTTTTTAGCATCCAATAAAATTTCTTATTTTTAAGCCAAATTTTAAAAAATCGAAAATCCAAGAGGGCAGCCATCTTGGATTTTTGTTTTTGTTAACATAGCGACAGCAGTTAATTAAGTGATAATTGTTACAATGTAAATTAATAAGTAGGTCATACACTAATTGCGTACCTATTAATTAGCGGGTCATACACTAATTGCATGCATATTTTTTACCGTTTTAAAAATCTTAAGGGGGGGCGGGGGCTCAACGAATCCCCCCCCCTTGCCTGTATATGTGTGGCAAAATAGCCTGCCTGTTTAAGGGTTAAGGGATTGGGACACGAAACAACATTGCACGCAACGCAACGGCTAGATTGCACCGTGCGGCCACTAATGAAATTGTTGCATGTAACAATGCGCGCAAGAATCGGATTTTTTTGCAACATTGCGCGAAAGAATTTCATCGAATTTGAGAGGGGAACCTCTTATGATTGAAACAACTGCGTGAAGGCCCTTTTATACTACGCAATTTTCTCAGCAACCTGACTCGCAATGCTCCTCGGAACGAAAAAAACAAGATGTGTGCACATGCGCCCTTTTTAAAACTGCGGCAAAATTGCGTGAGGGTGATACACCGTGCAATGGTATTGTTCGTTGCTGCAATCCGTTGCGAAAAGTAGAGCTGAGTTCTACTACGTGCAACGCTTCGCGCAACAAAAAAATTGCGAGACAACCCATGTAAAACTGCGCAATGCTCCAGCAACTTGTCTCGCAATGGCATTGCTAAGAAAATTACACAGTGTAACAGGGTGTTAAGCGTGCGTTGTTGCATCGTGCAGCAAACCTTTTTTTTAAAATAGGCGTTGGTGGTAAATCTCGTGTAGCTTGAAGTTATGAGATGATTTAAATTTGGCGTCGGCGCATCGCAGGTCAAAACTATATTGGATCATAACATACTGGTTGAATCACGTCTTTACTCTCCTAACAAGAAAATCCATCATTGCACCCAAGGACAGCATCAAGCTTGTTCTTACCCCTGAAAGTGTAGGGGTCCTGTGCAGGTGGCTGCATGCATGTATTCTCTAGTTGAAGTCTCGCAATGGAATAGGACTTTTACATCTGGAGGTCACATGGTGCGAGGTGCACCATACAGGCCCGTAGGCAGAGGGGGGAGGGGGGGGGGTTTGGTAGGGGGTGCGCGGGCTGCGAACGCACCCGCCAGGAGCCAAAAAGGTACGGCCGCCTGATGGGATCGTAAAAGATTTAAAACGATGCAAAATAACGTGGTGGTGATAGGGTAGAAAATTCAATGCATTTCCAGTCTGGAGTCTTAACACTTTTTTGTTCCCTAATATGTTGAATTTGTACCGTCTGAGCTCAAGCTGCAAAGGGCCCATTTCAGTCTGATACGTTTTAGAAGAAAAATACTAAAGAATTCGATTTTTGGAATTGTAAAGTCTCTACAACAACAAGAAAAATTTGGTTTATCAAAGTCAGCTTTATTAAACATATTACATGCTGAACAAATCGAGTATCACTACAGTGTGAGAAGTTTTGTTTGCTTAACAGCAGAGTAGCTGCCATAACGGATCAACTGAAGTTAAAGAAACAAACAGCAATACATTTACAGAAACCCAACTACACTTCCTGGCTGCAGTGCTCGGAAGAAGGTGAACTCCAACCCAGGCTAGAGTAAAATTTATAAATAACTTGTATATATACTTTAAATGTGGTAACACGAGCCCAGTAGTTAAGCCCGTGTCGGGGTACATCCTCTTTCACGCTAAGTCTTTCGTTTCAAGCAAATGAAACAAGCAAATGAAAACTTTACACAGACAGTTTGTCATCTGAAGCGGAGTTGTATTGCAACGAAGAGACGGTACTGAGAAATAATCTTTGACTCAAGTTTAATTAGAGACTTTTAAACTTGACCACGAAGAAAAATTTGACTACGAATACGACTTCTTAGCTTTGGAACTCGTTATATTGACTACAGTACGATATCTTCATCAATTCTCGTAGTAAAAAGAAGGACGGCAGGGAGATTTGAAACTACAATGATTTTGTAAACTCCTGTCACGAACTTAGTTGTATCAAAAGTCGAACTCGTAGTCGAAAACGTACTAGTGTTGTTAAATCCAAGGTATCTAAAATCTAACGCTGAACTATAGCGAGTTATAATGGTTTTCGATTGATTTGATGTGATGAGAGCAAAACATAAATAAACTACATCTATATCTACCAGGAAACGCACGCTCTCTAAAAGAGGCTTGTGTGCCCAAACTGCAAAGGATGCCGGGTACCCTGTTTGGGCTTTGAAAAGAACTGACCAAACCTTGGTATGTACATACTCGTTAGTTGAAATCTCAAACCCTGGGTTAGCGCTAAAATCGACTTCCGAGCAACTGGACTCAGGCACACAAATGCTATAAAATCTTGTAGCTTGGGTGACAGACCCTCGACAAAGGTCGAGAAAATATAAATACTGGTAGTAGCGCGCTCGAAACATAGACATAAACTAAATGTAAATGTCTTTCTCCCAGGCGTTTTCTGAGCTCGCGTCCGCTTCATGTCCGATCGACCGCGCTTGTAACCAGACCTGCATGGGCGAAGCGAGTCTGTCACACAGGCTACAAGAAATTTCCAAACGCACTAAACGCAACAGAATCAAACGACAGCAACATATCTTTGCAAAAATAGTTCGAAAAAAGCGTAACTCTCTTAAACTCAAGGGGCGACGTCAAGGAAAGTGACCGAAAATTTCCACAGAATATTCTATAGAGTAAGACCCAATTTTAACAACTGGAGAAAAAACTGCACTTTGTGTTTTCATGCTTGTAACCTTTTTGATTTTTTCTAGCCAAATCTCAAACCTTTCATTTGCAACCAAAGCAATTTTTCGCCAAGTTGATGAAAACAGAAAGAAACTCCTTAACATTTCCTACTTTAATCACGTGGCATCAACAAGACTTGGATATAAACACGAATCTAACCTCATTTGCGTCTACTTCTATTCACAGCTCTTTAAGTGCAAACTCTGCCCGCTTGGGGGATTTCACACTTCTGCAAACTGATAGAATCCTTGCTGAAGAGTCTTACAGTACTCATGGGTAAAGGAAATAGCTACAATACCGTCTAGTATGAGAAATGTTCCAGCCTGGCCAATTCATGGCCAAGTAACTGGAAAGCACAAGGAAAAGACAAACAGTGAAACAGACCAGACAAAAAAGCTACAAAAGTCCAACGGATTTCTGGCTACACTAGCTGCTTGCTGTATCTATATACAACACATTAGATCAAATCTTCAACGCTTTGAAATGCTAGTACAAATATTAAGACATTTGCAATGTAAGTACCTTTTCTTTCGAGTAACTGATTTCTCTATTTATCAATGTTACCCATATATTTTAATATATTACTAATAGTTCTGACCTTAAGTGAAGCGTTTTCTCTCTGCCCAACCTAAATCACCGAAACACATTTTTATCGGGAAAAACTCCGCAACTCTGAACCGGTATTTCAATAATATACAACTTTATAACACTCTAACTCTCGTTCCAGCAAGGCACACGTAGTTTGCCACAATATGTATTGTAAAATCGGCAAAAAGAATACTTCACTGAGCTTATACTGAAATCCACCAGGTTTCTTAGCTGCTATGTTTTAATTTCAAAGAAGAACCTAACATGAGCTCTTTCCACTGAGTTGCCGCTGGACTGACCAGTCGTGAGTCGAGGTCACTGCGCATGAGTGCCCCTCTCTCCCGCCATAACGGAACGGGAGACGAGAAATTTAGTTTGAATCAAGAGTGGGGATCAGTCCAGTCGAAACAATTCCGATAGTTATCGCGTTCTGTTACGACACTGACCAGTCAAAATAGCCAGACACAACAAGATGAAAGAAAACGCCCAAATATTTTAAGATGCAATCCTGATTAAAACTAGTGTATGCATACAAGCATACTTACTTACACATCAACCTATAAGGCTGTAATATCATCTAAATCAACGTTTTAGGAGTATAATGCACAAAAAAGTGGCATATACCTTTTCACGCATAAAAGAACTAGGGCACTAAAATCATTTTTTCTAGAACTAATAGCTACAGGAGCAGTTACGTACTTGGTCAAGTAACGGATGTTCTCTTGACAACTTTATGCAGTTCAACAGCTATATCGAGTACGTTGGCGACCGCGGCACTCATGTCCTTCATTGCATTAACTGCAGGAAACTGCAGCGCTGCACACTTTGTTGCACCAACGAGCTGTTTGGTAGCTCCTGATAGCTTATTTGTGACTTCTGCAATCACAGTTCGCACTGCACTCTGCTTCATCTTTTTATGCAAAGTGTCTCCGATGAAAACAAACTTGTGTGCGCTCAAAACAACAAACTTACTACTAGAAACGAACACCTTTGGGGGTTGTTTTTCCTCTAAGCAAGAAAAGAAGTTCTTCATAGCCTCGTTGAGTACGAAAAGCTGTGCGTCAATCTCATATTTGTAGAACTCTAACAGTTCTCTGTCACTAAGGCTCAAAAGAAAACCATTGTCCATTTCCAGCGATCGCATAGGGGTGTGTTCAGGACCCAGTGGTTTGGGCCTCACAGTTGGGCTTTTAGGGCCCTGTGGCAGATCAGTATCAGAAATATGCACCGATACTTTCTTAGAGGGCAGCCCCTTGTCAAGGACGGTCCCATCGTCAAATGAATCCGACGTTCTTTGAGGTGTGCTAGAGGTGTCATGCCCTTGATGGAGCTCGTTAAAACCGATTGGATCCGAGTTGCATTTTCTGTGGGTTTTTGGAGACTGGACTCTAGCTTCGTTCTCATCTGCCTTGTGGTCTTTTCTCACCACCTCAGCGTCAGTTTGGTCCGGTGTCCTGGCCAAGTCGTACCTCTTCCGTACAGTTGGCTGTCTGTCCAGCCGAGGCTTCGGCGGAGGAGGGCCCTTAGACGCTTCTTCTATACTGTTCTTTCTCCAAACTACCGTCTCTTTGCTGTCTCTGCGAACCGGCGGCCAGACTGGTAGGGGCCCCACTACATTACCTTGTGCAACACACTCGGGTGCACTGTCTTTCCGTGGAAGTTTTGGGGGATCCAGATCACACAATCGGCGGACTGTAGTTGGGCTGAACCTTCCTCCATTTCCATTTGTTGGCGACACAGCATTCAGATTTGAACCATTCTTTATCTGTCCTGCTATGTGCAAAGATGAGGTCACGGGTTGGCTGTCGGCCTTCATGGCAGCCTCTCCAAACTTCTCGATCTTAGCTCGCATTTCCTCTCGCCTCACTGACGCCGGGCTAGGACACTGCTCGCTTTGGCTCTTCTGCACCTGCGGCGCATGCGTTGAGCTGCTGCTACTGACAGCAACTTGAGTCGCAGTTGCTTTGGCCTTAGCTGGGCCATACAACATCGGAGCGCCGTAACGCATTACCATGCCCAGCTTGGCCGAGTTCTCCGGCACACTACGGATGTAAACCATGATCAAATCCAAGTCATCGTGAGTACTCTCAGGTCGATCCAAAGGCGCCTTCCAGTCTTGGTCGTCCAACTTCTGTAGGGCCAGTTTCACTGAGTAGTACGTCTCCAACAAAGGCTCGATAGTACGGCTAACTCGGCCGCTCATCTCCGGAGTTGGTAACTGCTGCGCGTTCACTAACGTGCTAAGACCAAACTCTGTTAGCAGCCTAAGGGCCACTTTTACTTTGCCGGTGATGTCTCGAATATCAGCGATCTGATGCCTGAGGTTCTTGGGGTTACGCCAGTCAGTCTTGACGTAGCTCAAGAGCTTGGTCACTGCAGTATCCACGGCCTGCTGCAGCTTGGTCAGTCGTTGCAAGGCCGACTGCGAATCCAGTTTGATACCTTTCACGGCGGCCATGTTGATTCTCTGCAGGATGCTTGTTGTCGTTTTCTTGACTGGAATAGGATGTGTGGAGTCTTTTGTCTAAAGTGCAAAAACAGGACAAAAAATTAGCAATCTAAACATGATTTAACTGTTTGAAAGTGAGCTGGCACTAGCTCAGAGTTTATTACTTACCAAGATTGGGCTTTAGGGCGCAAACGAAAGATTTTGTTTATTTTACAATGCGTAGCTTTAGGACACGAAGAATGTACGCTGTTTAGTTTTCGGCCTATAAATCTCAAGTTTCGTACAACATTCGTCTTTGACAGGCCCTTAGTTCGCTTCCAAGGAGTGTCCCGATAAGTACTTTGCAAAAACAAAGCGACCTTTTTGCTAGATATAGAAATGGAGTTTTGGATTTGATTTAGCCTGAGGCTAGTTTTAAACCACTTTCAAAGAACTGGGCCCTGAGAGGTACTCCTGTTTAAATTGACAAGGGGAAAGACCGAAAGTTTAAGGGGTACTATTTCTGGTAGTTTTGTATCGTTGCAGGGTGGCTTTTCTTGGTCTTCAGTGTTTCTATCGTATCTATTAGATGCCGTTGGCGATTTCAAACTTACAGAGGACAGAATGTATATATTGTTTTCTGTAGCAAACGCTGTCAATGCTGCAAACGTGATAAAAATGGAGGCATTACTTTGTTGATTGACATAAAATTGTTATGCAACGAGAATATCAGATTGAAAGCTACTGAATAACATAATTTACCTTTTTGTATCGGTACATGTAAATCGTCTACAGTTTCCTTCTTGTAGATACGTACACTCATATTACATTAGCAAGGTGTTTTTAAAAACTTAATTTGTTTGTTCTGCATTTAAGTCTTTCGTTTTCTTGTTGTGTGTTTCTTCCGACTCAACCAATCTTCTAACAGAAATTTCAAAAACAGAGGCAGTTTAGCTCGACCAGGCCACGTGGTTTTTACCTGGATTTTCCCAGCCTAAGTTTTCAACCATTTTATGTATTCTACTATTGCCATCATCATCACCGTTCCCACCACCAACATCATCACCATCACAATTGCCGTAACCACCATCAACACTACCGTCAACACCAACACCATCACCATCAACACCACCGTCAACACCAACACCATCATCAACACCACCATCAACACCAACACCATCATCAACTCCACCGTTAACACCAACACCATCATCAACACCACCATCAACACCAACACCATCATCAACACCACCATCAACACCAACACCATCATCAACACCACCGTTAACACCAACACCTTCAACAATATCATCAACACCACTGTCAACACCAACACCACCATCAACACCAACACCATCATCAACACCACCATCAACACCAACACCATCAACACCACCATTAACACCAACTCCATCAACAATATCACCAACACCACTGTCAACACCAACACCACCATCAACACCACCGTCAACACCAACACCATCATCAACACCACCATCAACACCAACACCATCATCATCAACACCATCAACACCAACACCATCAACAATATCATCAACACCACTGTCAACACCAACACCATCATCAACACCACCGTTAACACCAACACCATCAACAATATCATCAACACTACCATCAATACCAACACCATCAACAATATCATCAACACCACTGTCAACACCAACACCACCATCAACACCACCGTTAACACGAACAATGATATCATCAACACCACCATCAACACCAACACCATCATCAACACCACCGTTAACACCAACACCATCAACAATATCATCAACACCACTGTCAACACCGACACCATTATCAACACCACCGTTAACACCAACAACAATATCATCAACACCACTGTCAACACCACCACCATCAACACCACCGTTAACACCAACACCACCATCAACACCACCACCATCAGAAACCAACACCATCATTATCAACACTACCACAATTACCATCAACTCCACCATCATTAACTCCAGCACCATTACCATCAACACTATCATCACCAACACCACAACCATCAACATCACTACTACCATCACAATCTCTACCACTATCATTTTTAGAACTTAAAATTTCTGACGTGTCGAAGGAACTTTTCTCATGGCACATGATTTGGGTATTTAACACCAGACTTAAATAGGTTAGCAAAGTACCTTTATTTGAACACGGCCCAGACTCTCGGAATTGAGAGTTACCTTGAAAATGAAACACTGTTTGCAAGTACATACCTGCACTGGAATATCGTAAAGGTTTTCGGGTCGTTCTCCTCGACCCAAGCCATAAATTTCGTGGTAATCAACATAATCTTCATCTTCAGCACTTGAACGTCCACTGTCAACGCTTCCGCTTGACTCGCGGTTACTTTCAACTTTCTTTTCTGGCAGTTGCTTGCTGTCAACTTTTTGATCACTTGAAGGTCCTCCACCAGAAGACAGTTTTCGCTGCTCACCTTTTTGCTGAGAACTTTTGTTGTGATTCAAATCAAGTTTATAAGCATCTCCATTCTTTTGGTTTTCGTTCCTCACCCACAATTCGTGGGTGGCTGCAAACGTTCCTTTTGGTTCTTCTTTCTTGTCGTTTGGAGATACTGGTACATCATAAAGTTCGTCGGGCTCTATTGAGTTTTGCCTGAGTGGCCTTTTGTCTGTGCTAGCACCTAAAAGAGTCTCCTGTGTCAGCTCTGGCCCTGTTGGGACATCATAAACATCCTGTTGTAAAATGCACCCAGGACTATCATATAAATCCTCGCTTGGAGTTGGTAAGGCAGGTTTGCCCACTCCCATCCCCCGAGGATTCGACATCTTTCGTTCTACTGATCCTGGGGCACTGCTTGTCTTATGCGAAGCCCAAGGGATTGCTGTTTCTTCCTGCGGTGATCTTTCTCCCTTTGGGGTGTCGTAGGTTTCCTGACAAAAATCTTCTGCAATTGTACTGCAGCAGATGACCTCGGATTTTGGTAGATCATAGAAATCATCCAGGTCATTTTTAGGAAAATCATAATCCATACCCGGACTAGTAGGACTCAAAACTGATCGAGGCACATCGTAGTCCTCTCCGATTTCATTTTCATGAGATCGTGGAACAGCGTAATCCTGCTCTTCAGTAGTTATCGGCAACGGAACATCAGGTAATTTCTTGATCTCCTTCAATCGGTTTCCAGGCGCAATTCCGTGGCGCCCGTGCAAAGAACAGAGCCACCAGCCCTCCAGACCATCCACATCTTTTTCCAAGACAGTAATAATGTCTCCTTTTCTAAATGTAAGTTCATCCGGAGCATCAGCTATATTATCAAACACAGCTTTCGCAAGTAGAGCCTAAAAAGCAAGAATTAAGAATGTCCTTAATATTACTGACCAAAAGGAATGCCATGACCATTCAATAAAAAACTGCCTACTGGTATGTTGCTAGAGTCTCATTAGCGGTCTCCATACATTTTCTACTAAGTGGGCGGGAGAATCATGCTGTTCGACTTAGCTTGTTCGGAGAGAATGCTCAATCGCTTTATTCTTACAGCCAATTTAATTTATACTAATGCGGGGAGAACATAGATGCTGATTAACTTAGTAACCATGAAAGGGTTAAAATGTCAACAACAAAACTCTTTCCAAAATCTCCAAAACGTGCTGCGCGAATTCCAACCGTCTAAATTCCATACCTGCAGGACTGATTCTGACGAACTTTGGTTCAGCATAAGTGCACAGCGAAAACCCATGATGTACAAAAGACTGTTAACCACAGTTAATTTAAAAAAGCCAAGCCATTTTTACTATCAAATCAGTCCATGCAGTCCAAATGGTTCCTCATAAAAGGTTGAGCCTAGGCATGTAAGCAGCTTTGAATAAGCATTTTAGTTTTTATAACAATTACATTTTGTCTAAGGATTGTTACCATGGCAATAGCAGTTAAAAACAAAACAAATGTTGTCAAAACATTACCGTATTTGCTCCAAACTTCAAATTATATAGTTGTTAAACTTGTAAAAATTGTAAGCGGCAACGTCATCCATTTAATGGTCAAAATATGTGCTCGTAATAGGACTTCAGTTAGTCCAAATTCCGTTTAGATTGCTTCAATGCTTCATCTTTTACGTCACAAAAAAACTCGGTCGTTTAAGGGTTTTAATACCCTGAATTTGTTATGTAACTTGGTCGGTCTAATTTCTACAGGTTTTTGTCTCTTCTTTTTTTGGTTGTCCGCCTACATCGTGCTCAAACATTTATGAAATGCATAACAATAAGCACGGTCATGGTCTGTTTAACTTAAATCAAAGCCGCTTTGTACACTTCGTTCCTCTGCCTGGTTCACACTTGTAAAATAAGAATAAGCAAAACAACAAGCGCAGGAAAATTCCAGGTTGAACATGAATAACATAAGCGCAAGTGTAATAACAAGAAAAAGAAGTATTTTGCTTATTTTACCAGTGTGAACATTCGCAAAACAAGCACAAGCAACTCAGTAGTCGATTTTGGTCCACTTTGCGCGTTTTCTGTTTTTTTGTGCTTGTCTCACGTGTGTGAAAATTTCTCCTTTATGCTTGTTCTTGTGCTTCTAATTGTGAACCAGGTTTAAGGTTACTGTCAATTTAACACCGAAGCAAATGGCCAAAAGAAGATTGTTAGTCATATCGACTGATCAGTGGCAAAGCTTTATAATAGCGAAAAAAAAATGTGATACAATCCAATCCAATACACAGAACGAGATTTTGAAACAGAAAAATTTTACCGGAAGTAAACTGAGGGAATGCCAAAACTTTTACAAGCTTTTTTTCTTGAGACATTTTTATGTCAAAACTATGAGACACTCGAGGTTCCAACCAGTGATTTTTTTTTTAACCACTGATTTGAAATCTGGTAGTTGTATAGCTAAACAACTGAAACTCAAAATTTTAAATTTCAAGATTTTTTAAAGTTATCATGGTAGAACACCCTCGCTTTCAACAACGAAAGTGTTATTTCGGAGTTTTGGCTGTAAAATAGAAACAAAGCGGGCTTTAAAAAAACGCTGACGCGCTTTTGGACTGAGAACAGTGTCAAATATTGAAATGTAATAGTTTTATTGGTGCCATCAAATGCAACGCGTCGACTTTAAACTCCGGAAAGGGAAATCAAAGGTCGGAAAAACAAGGCGTTTGTTCTCTTCAATTATTTGAAATTACCAAATAAAAATTAAACAGCAATTTAGAGGATTTTACAAGCTTTTCAGTGGTTTATAGGTTTATAGGGTTATGTCACAAAATAATAGAGATACGCTTCATTACCGAATACGCCGGCACCGCTCAAACAGAGAAGTAACCTTTAGTCTGTTTACCTTCTCAACCAGTTAGTTCTGTTAATTATGACCACACAAAAGGATTTTCTTCTGACTTAATTTTGTGCTACTTGAAATGAACATAAAAACATTGGCAACGAAAATTCGAGAAGTTAAGTTCTTTAGACCCCGGGAAAGTGTGTATATTGCCACAGAGCCAAAATTAGTGAAAATTGCTCTGCGATGACGTAGAAACCATCAACGAAATACACTTCCGTCCAAACGACGAGTTTATAGTTTTGCAGACTTTATTCGCATTTGGCATGAAATAAAACAAGTACTAATTTAAACAGCTTTGAGTTTGACTGGTTACAATTCGGGCAGTTAATACATAATTTCAACAAGGCATTTGATATCTGGACAAAATTTCCTGTTCAGCAACACACTGA
The DNA here is from genome assembly GCA_027574985.1 of Umimayanthus nakama. Taxonomy (NCBI): domain Eukaryota; kingdom Metazoa; phylum Cnidaria; class Anthozoa; order Zoantharia; family Parazoanthidae; genus Umimayanthus; species Umimayanthus nakama. Next base: position 11,090 of record JAOBRG010028125.1, on the reverse strand, counting down.
TGGCTGATGGTAGCTAGAGCGATACTTATCAATCGACATATGTATCCCATAATATGTTGATTAGAGCGGCTTGTGTTGTTGTCTATTAGTATCGGTTCACGAATAAACTATGCTCAAACACGTTATGACAAACTCAGCAACACATAAAACACCGGTAATAATAGTGGAATGCTTTCAAGTTCAAATAAAAATCTACCTACGTGTGTGGAATTTGCGTCAATTCGAAGGTCAAGCGAGCATTCTGCCCAAAAATATTTAATATGTTCGAATAATGTAAACAATCATTGAGCTACGAGCATACAGCTGTTTCTAAAAAGGTTGTCTCTTTCACTGTACATTCGTGCGTTGTAAACTTGTATACACTTTACACACACCAAGTTGCTTGGAGGCAGTACTTACTATCGCTTTCCCTTTGTACTTATCTGTTTTCTAAAAATACCAATTACGATAAGAATTTTCGTAACTACGGTTAATAGTTTTTTGCCTTCTGTTCTTTGACATTATTACAAGTTTAAAATGAAAATATTCAGCTAACTGTCTGATCCAGCTTTTTGCTATTACAGTTAGATGAGTAAAAAAAACCCTACGAGTTTAATTTTGAATGTTCTTGTCTTTTATAATTACATATATACTATTGGTGCTCAATAAGTATAGATAAATACGTTGTTGCTATTATTGCTGTTCCTGTCTGGAGCATAAGTAGTTTGTCACTGACTTTGAAAACTATTTGCATTGTGTATCCACATTATTTCATACTTTCACGTAGAAAACCACAGTTTCTGACTGTTTCAGAATAGCCATCTTTGAAACAACCTTATATTTTTAAAACAATTATTCCACGAGTACGGGCTTTTAGACAGCGTATGAGCGGAGCACCGAGTCGGCTATCATGAGCTCATACCGGCTTTTAGACAGCGTATGAGCGGAGCACCGAGTCGGCTATCATGAGCTCACATCCAACAAGCGTGCGTGGAATAATTGTTTAATTGAACACCAAACACTGCACCAAAATATCTCGAATTTTATTCTCTGCCGAAACAAGATTTTGGCTTTTTTGAGGGAAAATAATCCAAGCACGATAAATTGGCAGTTTCCGTATTTGGACAAACTACTGTAGGATATAAGATTTATACCGTGAGTAGAGAGCCAATCAGGTTACCAGAAACTCGACATCAAGCGCTCGGTATTCATGCAATAAATAATACATATTACCTGTAAACACAGTAGAAACTCTACTATTTTTAAAGTGCACTAACGTGCTGTCACCACTACGGGCAATTTTCTAAACCAGTTTGTAAAAGCTTTTCACAGTCCAAATGTAAACATCACTGCACTGGCAATTTTATTAATTTCATCAGCTGGGTGATCAGCTAAAATGTATCTGATGCTAAGTGTTCTTAAACTTATACCCAGTTAGTACTCAACATTGTCTCAAGCTAAAAACTTCGTGCAAAACGTGGTAGAAATAGAAAAAAGCTGCTCCTTTCAACAACAGTCTTTCAACAGCGAACAGATTGTGCTACAAGAGATTCATCAGATCTTGATCTGCCTACAGTTATAAGCTGACATCAAGCTGTGCTTATGATTCTTTCAAATATAATAAAGAAGTTGTTTTATCTCAAGGACGCACAAGTATTCTCAGATTTCTATCATGGAAAGAACTCTTTTAAAAGAAGTAAATATAGTACATTAAGAGCCTTATATAATCAAAACCACACTTGATAGTAAGTTCCAATCAAGTTAAAGAATCCTTCAGTTCTACAAAACCACATATCTTCATCTTGAACAAATCTGCCTTTATTTAAGCAATTTTTAAATCCCGGTAAGCTGGAGCTTCGAGGTGATCTGCACAGTTGTCATTTTGAACAAATCTGTGCATTTGTCTCAGTCTATGCATCTGTTTGTTAGATTATCCCTTACAGCAAACATCTTGTGTACGCTTTCAGTCATTTTTTATTGCTTTATTAACAAAATACTTCCTTCTGCCTCAATTTAGCAAAGCCTTTGTGAAACAATAATGTGGGATACACACTGAAAAGAGCATTTTCCTTTTCATTAATACGAACAATTTTAAAAAATACATTTCACTTTATCAACACTAGTACAAATCTATTTATTTTTATGTGATTATGAATACAGTCACAGACAGAGAAAAGACAGATACAGTAAATATCAAAATTCATACTTCAAAGCTTCAGTGTTTTTACAATAAATATAGAGTTGTTGCCTTGACAGATGTCTGTTTAAAAGCTTTTCCTTGTTTATTGAAACGTAAATATCCAATTACTATAAAGTGCTGTTAGTTTCCATCTAATTAGCAAGATTAATCCCGTCTAAAATTCAGTATCGGTGTATTAGGTTTCTCTCCAAATTCGTTATACCGTCAAGGGACATCGGTAGACAAAACCTAAACTTGTTATCTCCAAGTTTGTTAACAGCTGAACCCACATTTTCTACTAGTTTTAAACAATGGTGAAGAACAAACAATGACTATATTACAATTATCATTCTGATGTAGGCATCTTAGCTTTCTAGACTAATGACCAGACTTTAAATCTTAGGTGCAGCCAAATTCTTAATACATTTAAAGTGATTAAACTACTGACATTTCCACCGACATCAAGTAATTAGTCCTACAAAGAAAACCCAACCAGTGAGATACATAATATTAAGGCACGGCTATTCGGTACATATTCAAGGCAAAAGTAGGTGGGATTCAGCTCCTAAGAATGTTATTATTAAACCAAGTAGCGCTTCAGTCTAATAAAACTCGGCTTTAACTGAGTAGTAAAGACTAAAGAAGCACTCAAACAGAAAACACGGTTTTCGCTTTGCATCGATGTTTACAAAACATAGCACGAGGAAGCATCCATATTAGAGTGTTTTGACAATGTCAGTTTCCTTTTCTTCCTTTCGTTTCAACAAAACAACATTAACTGATTAAGAACATGCTTCCAGATACGTTTGGCGTTGGAGGTCTTTGAAACCACAAACACTTAAGGTGATAACAACGAATTTAAAACAAACAACTTTACCTTCATGTCGTGTTATCACGCATTTAAACTCCAAATGTAAGAAACACAGACCATAAACACAACCTACAGTGGCACAATATTAAACGATGTCTTCTTTGTCCGGGTAGTAATTCAGCATCGTCTGTCCTCCAATAACACACATAATTTTCATACCACGACAAAACAAATTATCATAATATTAAAGCACGCAAAAAAAGAAGTGGGTATTAAGTACTCCCAAGGGATTCGTGTGAAGACTTGTGACTATTGTCACACTATCTCGTTTGCAAAGCTTTGTATAATTTCAAATGAGGACAAAGGAAGTCGATAAATATTATTACGTTTTGTCAAGAAAATAATGAACTTTTGTTTTGGGCTTGGCTAGCACATTAAGAAGATAGCAGATGAACTGTATTGGTGATAAGACAGAATTTAATCATTAAGGGTTTTTTTGTTAGGAAGAACACATCTTGACAGTACAGACTGCACTCGTCAACACGGAGTTGCTATCTAGAAAGGCATCATACATGAAAAAGTTCCTCGAGCTTTGCTCCAGGGTTCGCTGACAAAACCTTGCAGTGTTACAGAACTGACCGCACTAACATTAATTAGTTGAACATTCTAAAGCAGATCTGAAGGTGAAGTAAACAATGAATTACGAGACATTTAGCGCTGACACACTTCTGACTTCAAAGTCGCCTAAAGCATTTAGCTACAACAACTATCTGCAAAACACGATAACAGAACCTTTAATCTCTCTGCTGTGGGAATCCGTTGCCATCTTTCAATAAAGATATAAAACAGAAAACTAATATTTTACAAACAAATTGATCTGTTATGAAATTATGAAACTCCTGTAACGTTAAAATCTCTTTCTTCAGCGTGCTGCACTGTTCAAGATTTGGACAACTTCAATAATTCGATGTATACAAACGGGAAGTTAACATAAAGTAGAAAGATAAAGACAACAGAACACGGGGCTTGTGGATCTTTAAGTAATGATAGTTTTTCTATAACAAGATTTAAATGTGTTAGAGGATTAAAGAAAAACACAGTGGCAAAGTAATATACTAAATTAATAGGTAAATAATATGTAATAGAGATCTGATGAGGCAGGTCAGCTTCCACAGTACTTACGGCAAAATAAAAAAAAATCTGTACACCTGTTTCTCAGCTACAGTAGAACAGAAAGCTTATAATAAAGCTAATATCGTTTGCGATATTGCAATAATATCGTTTTGTTTTACTAAAACAAACCGTGTTACATGTAAATTACCTCCTTTCTTTTTCAGTGTACATTTAAAGTCAAAGAAACATTGATTTTAAAGGGTGTAACTTTAGTCATACAAAGTTAGAAAATATTAACTATATTACAGCTTGTTCAATAATGACAACTCCAATACATACTGTTGAATACTCACAAAAGTCACGAAGTGCACTATTTTAGAACGATACATGTCTTCTTCAAACTCGGCATTTTAAGAAATTTAATTTTATATAATTTTATCTTAAATGAATTCCTAACTTGTTGCTATTGGGACACACTTATATCTAATTTTTCTTGAGATTCTTCAAGACAAACAAAAACGGGTAAGATCTTTTCGTTCTGTTTTTCTAAAGTCATTTTCAGAACCTTAGGCCAAAGGATAATATCTTACAGCTATAACCCTAAAGTCAGCTATCCTAAAAAGGTTTAAAGAGCTCATTATATTCTATGGGTTCAGCCACAAAAGTTCATTTCTGTCAAACGATCTCATTCTGTTGTGTACGCAGGAAAATAAATCAACAAACTCCACTCTGAACATAGACATAAACAGCTTTTAATTAATTATGAGGACAAAAACTGAAATGGAAATCTAAACTATCAACATTATTATGTATGACCAGTATTTTTTCCCATAAAATCTTGTTTATCTGAAACCAAATGATATCTAAACAAACAGTACAACTACAAATAACAAACCCGTCAATTTGTTATCTTAACAAGTGGTTTATTGCACAGGGTACCCAATTCCCTATTTGTTGGCAATTCCACAACTAACACAAACATATGAATTCAACAGATGGTTTTTCTACATTATGCTGAAAATCTAATATATTGTGTCACAGATAGAGTGTGGGAAACTATTTTAATGAATAAATTAGGTTCTTGGCACCAAAATAACTGAACCAGTGAAAGGAACACTATCATTAATGACAAAACACAGGAAACTAGTAAATACAGAAAGTATTTAAACTAGAAATAACTATAACTACCACTACTGTATTCTTGGTAGTGAAGCTTGTTTTAGAAACTGGCATATATTCATTTGTTTTCCCAACAATTTCAAAAACTTAGAAATGAATTCAGTTTATGCACAAGCCTGACAAGGTTATCATTATGTTTTTTGAGAAGGCCACAATGTCTGAACAGGTTTTTTCATGGAAAATATAGTCTTCCAAAATGGTACAGTTTCTGCATTTTGAGAGCAGACTTAGACTTAGTGTGCATGTTTTGTTTTGTTTTTTGCCACAGGCAATGAAAAATGTGGGTTCTGGGAAAGAGAATGTTTGCCAGATCAGAGTCTCTGTGAAAGCAACTGGGAAGGATGTAGGGATTCTGACTGAGCTTTAGTCAAAGTAGTGTGATCACTTGGAGTCACTGCTGATCTACCATTTTCATTTTAACATTATGACCAATGTGGTGTTATCTATCACTCAAAAGCAACAACTTTTTTCATCATCTTCTCTGTATTTTCGAATTGTTCAAAAATTCAGGCAATTTTGATAAAAATCGTGAGACAGACAGACCCGTTAAAGTCGAGTGGGTTGTAACCTTTGCAATGTTCAGGTCTCAAATTTGTGAAATGCCACTGACATCAAGATAAAATTGCTTTAATTTAATCATTTTTAACACTTATAGGTATAAATTACATGTAACAAGCTTAATCTCTTTCTGTTTACAACAGAGAAAAAGTGATAGAAAACTTTTTTTTCATAAGTACTCTGAATAGGATGACTTTAGAAATGTAGGACTAAGGTTGATAGTACTAATAATAAATTTGAGGTGTTACGCCTCACTTTGGGATAGTTTAGGTGGGCATGACTAATAATGGCAACCTGTCCCTTTTGGGGACAGTTTAGCTGATCACACATTTTTGTAAGACTGTGCAATCATTCTATTATACACACTTACGATTACATTTTGTTAAGAACTATTGACTAAGCACAGCTGTAGACCAGTTGGTGATCTAGCAGTGGTGGAATTGGGCTAAAAAATAAAATTACCATTTATATGCATAAATACTAAAAATAAAAACAGTTATGCACACTGTAACTAGTTATAGATGGGATCAGAGATAAGTCCTATTATCTACTCAGTTCTTAGAATTTTTTTGAGGATCTTCTTTGACAATGTTTTGTACCTCATCACAAACGACATTCAAGAAACTGCTTAACTCAAAAGGAGCAATGCAGCAGCAGTAACAATGTGAGTTCAGACTTGAACACTGACCTGCTCATTTGCTGCTACAGCTCTGTTTTGTATGATCAATTCATATGAACACAACCATTAAACAAATTACAGTGAATGACTGCTGGCCAATCGATACTGGCAGTATAAGGAAAATAGTTGCTAAGTTGCAGCTGTGTTAAGAGTGTTTTAAAATTCATAAGTAAAGTGAATCTGTTTTAATTTGTGAAATTTCTGTAATGTAACTATGTTCTTTGAAGTTTTGGTTTTTGTTTTAGTTGTCACTGCGGCTTAGATTGGCAAACTTCTTCACCTGGAAGCATTATCCATCAAGACATCAACTGGGTTTTTTAAAAGCAGTCAAAAAATGCTTCACAATGATCCATCCTTGTACACAAAATACTCAAACCGCAAAGTTATCACATGTATGGCAAACAGAAAAAAGCTGAGAAAAGTTTCACATTCTCAAGGCTGAGAAAAGAACTTTGCTCAACAAAAGACCCTACCAATAATTTGGAAACGCCTTTATGAAAAAAAGTTCTACGTGGCCAATTTTTAGCCCCCCCCCCCCAGGATGACCTTCCAACATAAATGAACTAAGCAGAATTTTGAATATTAATTTTAGCCTGATGATCCGGTCAATCTTGAAACTGCAGTAACAAAATTTTAGCAAGCTTTGTCTGAACTGATATTTTAAATATTTTTTTTTCTATTTCTTCTAGTGTTTAATTTTATATGTCTATAAATATATTACATATATTGATTAAATACCAAACACTGAATATCTATAGAGTTTCCAGTAATCTGATTGCCTCTCTACTCATATGGAAACTGGCAAGGGAAACTTTCACACAAGAAGGCTGAAAACTTGAGTCTACGGAAAACAAAGTTCGAGATATTCTTATCCAGTGTTTGGTATTGAGTAAAAATATTATTTTACTCACACTTGTTGGGTATGAGCTTATGATAGCTGACTTGGTGAACTGCACTTGTCTGCTATCTAAATGCTCATTTCCAACTCGCCTTAGTGGAATAATTATTATTAAATATACAACTATATATGTTATATTATACATACACAGTTGTATATTTAACAATGTTTATAGTTGTGTATTTAACAATATACATATATTGCTATTATTTGTACTACTGTAATTAACAAAAGAAAAATGCATCCCAAATGTAAATTTATACATATATATAGAATAAATTCATAGAACTCAAACCTGTGTCTTCCTGACTACTACTCTTGTGAGATGACCACTACCTTAACAAATGAGCTAGCACTATACATGTACATGTATGTATCTCTATTTTGGTTTGCTGATACAGGCATTAGTTCTCGTAAGGTTTTGGAAACCACCAACTCTATACGAGTGCCTTTCAACCTAAGGATTAATTTAAAGACTCACTGATAAACCAACCTAGGAATTAAAACACAAAAGGATGTAATAGGATATTGGCTAATTAGTAATTGTATCAAAATGAATTTGTTATCTGATCCAAAGCACGGTTTTATCTGTTACTGGATTTTGAAAGATCTGGCCCAAGGACTTCAGATTTTATGAGAACCAACTGGTAGCTGTTTTTTGAGTTCCAAAAAAAACTGTTAATGGGTACCCATTTTTGTAATGTCCAGAATAATTTTTTTTCCAAAGACTATTTAAATTTACAAGAATACATAACTTAGCAAGAACAGGCACCTGACATATATTGCGATGGAAAGCTAAAAAGAGCTTGAAAATCAGTTTAAAATGTTCTTCAATCTTCTTCTTCTTCTTCAATCCCTTATTTGTAATTCAACTGGGTAGCAAACTATTTTTGCTTTATCTTCACCAGTTCTCTATTGAATTCTTTACAAAAATGCCCATTTCCAAAATGTTTTAATATCACAGACTCAGACTTTGTTTTGAAACAGATTCCCTGAATACAAACAAGAGGTAAGAGAATGACTGAAAGGAAATTCTTTAATTTGGCTCATGTGTTGTCATAGTATGGCCGCCATCTTGAAAATTCACCCCAGAATTCTGGTTTGAATGCACCACATGCAGGGTAGAAACAATCTGGCAGACAGGAAGTGAAGTCTGTGGGGTTTTATATGATTATAAAACATGTTTTGGTGAAAAAGAGAGGAAAAGATGTGCTCATCAACATTGGCCTGATCTACTAGTTATTACGTTATAACTTTTTTATTTATTTTTTCAAAGGGAAACGGAATTTTGTTTCCGAGATTTTCCCAGCATGATAACAGCACATTACCTGTAACCAACATTACTGTGAAATCCTAGGGCCTTAAGGTCCAGGAAAAAGCTTTAAAAATGCAAACAAAAACTTCATCATTCCTTTAATCTCTTGAAAGTCAGCAAAAAACAGCCAAACTGTGTAATCAATAATGGTCTGTTTCTCATATTTTGTGTCTGGATGAACACACTAGTTTCTTCAAAAAAAAACTGTGAGTTGAGAAGCACATGCTTTGCTATGTTGGCAAACTTTAGGTTCTAGATCTAAAAAAATGTGAGTTAAGCCACCATAATGTACATATTTTGGCAAACCTTAGTTTTGTTAATTAATAAAATACTGTGAGTTGAATTATGCATACTTCACGTATGTTGGCATATGTTGCATTGTTTATCAGTTCTAAAATATGTATATGTTTAAAGCCCATTCTTTTAACTGTCAAAATTATCACGCTACAACTAAAACCAACATTTCCCTTGTTACATACTAATTATTTTAAAATCCAACTGCTAAATTTAGCAATGTTATATACTTCTAGTTGATTGTTGGAACCAAGAACTTTTTTTAATATTTTACTGCTATTATTAGAAGCTGCTTTGTCACCAGTGCACAACATGCAAATTTTTAAAAATTATTCTAAAGAATTATATTGAACTTTGTAACCAATATAATCGTAAAGCTGGGCTGCAACAATTTGCCGGCAAAATATGTCGTATATTAATTCTGTACCTAATTTTATCGTACATGTACAAGAATGAAAGGAAAGCAGTCAGTTCTTAATAGTTTCTACATAAAAAACGTGACTTTAGTCCTACAAGCAAAAAAGAACGTTATGTTGCCATATGAGGTTCAACGTTTTAAAAAACGTTATCCAAATTCGATTAATAAAACAGAACAACTAACAATTTCCGCTCAAAATATCAGAGTAATTTTTGTCCAACAATTATGTATTCCAGCTGCGACGAGTTAAATTCTGTCGCATCTTTATTCACCAATCGTGTATTTACGTGACTGCCCAACATATAAATTAAACATACTGTACCAAGACGTTGCATATAATATACTGTTAAACGTAAATATATTTTTCAAAAAACATAACCACATCACGAAAAACACCCACATGTGACTGCCATTATAAACCTCGGCGCTTTTCACGAATGAACGCTTTGGAGACGCACATAAATGAATGACAATAGCTGTGAACTACTTGCTAGTACATCTCTCAATTTCTCTCTGCCTGGTGCGGTTCACTTATCACTAAATTACAAAAGACTCGTAATTTACATCCGAATCATGTAGCCAATAACAGTCAAAACCATTTGTATTAATCTGCGCGCGTTAAAAAAAATTGAAAGGACATTGACCATCGTGCAGTATTTAAAACATTCAACTTATTCCTACATTTCGCCTAGTTGCACCTATTGTGATTTTGATGAAGTTTGGAAATGCTCAAATAAAGATGCTGTCAAAGTTTGTAATTGCTCAAACAAATATTAATACGCTCAACTGTGGACCCAGTGAATCTTACCTTGGTAAACGTCACCATTTTGGAGTCTCCGTAGTTGAGCGACCACCAAGTTTGTTTTTACAATCACGAAAATGCTTAACCCTTCAGAAGATTGAAGCAATCATCAAACGGTTTTAAAACACGATTTTCCATTCAGGCCGAAAGCCGGTGACAGCTATTTGCGCGTGGGGAAGATATTCAGTTCTAATCTCACCAGCTCATAACAAAACGGACTGTGAATCACACGCCTCTTTTCTCTTTATCACACACTAAAAACTCGATCGAATATTCCGGAAACCTACCGTAGCGGACATGCCGACGTAGATACCACGACCACAGCCGTCAGAAGGCGAGTGATTAACCTCCTGGTAATCGCTAACCAGAGTTGAGCAGTCTCACCATACCAGCACAGTGAGGCAACATCGCAAGGCTGAAGGCAAAGGAGCAATTCAAACGATTCGTTAGATCTGTAACCTCATTTTCTAGAGCAGTAGTTTTGCCTAGGAAAACCAACATTGCCTGTTTGTATGCATGGTTCAACAAAAAATCAGATGACTTGTTCATTGAGTTCACTGAACCCGAACAAGAGCACGAGAAATGACTGGTTAGTGGTTCGATGGTTGACACATACCTGAAGAATCTTTAGAAATTCGTCTGTTTTTTTTGTCGTTTAACACTTAAACTGTGTCCCAGTGATCCTTTGCAACTCGGATTACTTGCCTTTATCAATTCAAACAGAAAGCGAGACAGGAAACTGACAGAAACCCGTTCTATTCTAATGCAGATTTGAGCACCATTTTGTCGGTAATCTTGGTTGTAATGTTATGGCATGGGGGGGGGGGGGGGGACAAATAAAAAAATTTAACGATTACGTAATGCT
>JAOBRG010028014.1:0-21500 GCA_027574985.1 Umimayanthus nakama | reverse complement strand
GTAGTAGTTACATAGTAGTAATCTTTATTTCAACAGGGACAATTCATCAGCTATTTACAAATATTATTTCTCTCACAAGAATTTGTTTAATTTAGAATTGCACCAGTCAACTTGAACGTTGGCTCGAAGGGATTTTCGGGTCTGTGAGAGTTGCACCGAAATTGTTTTGGGCATTGTGTTCTGGAGGAGGTGTGCTTAGCATATCGAACTCTGTGAGCAATTTTGACTGAAATGATCTCTAGTGGAAGATTGTCGTCCTCTTCACTGGATGATTACAAAGGTGTTATGATCATAATTCATGATCTGATAGAGCAATACTATAGTACGTATACAATAGATCTGTGGTTTGACAGGTGATGTGACGAGAATGATCACTCATGCTATTTTCCTTAGGTCACATTTTTTCTCTGACTTTTGTTGGGTATCCCAAAAAAGATGGGTTGTTGGTTTTTAAGGCAAGGGTTTTTTTGGGCCCAATAAGATTAAACGTATGAACCTGCCTTCCCCCCTCATAAAAATGGTTGAGTGGGGGCTCTAGGGTTTTTGTATTAGGGATTTATTAAATACTAAGTGACTTATCTGAATTTGCAGGCCTGTCTTTGTTTTCAAACATTTTGAGAGTGTTCAGTCTGATTGCATGTAAAGTTGGGTACCTACATGTACATGTTTCAAGTATCTGACTTTTGACACAAGACTCGTGCATAAAATTATAGTTACATGTATGGTGGAAGTCTTGATTTTAAAAAAAAAATATATATATATATATATATATGTATAACTTGAAATCAATATGTTACAATTATTTTGTAGAAAATGTGTGTCAGTATGATTTGTAGAGCAAAGATAAAACTGATAAAGTTATTAATAAAAACACTACCTAACTAACTATAAAGGTTAAACACTAAAAAAGTCTCAAAGTTATTTAAGTTTTGCCCATTTAACAATTTTATGAAATGAATGTTCATTATTTTGATGTTTTTATTGACAGCAGTAAGAAACTCAACAAGCGTCTGAAAGAAGAGGCCGAGGTTGTTATTATTGGTGGAGGAGCCCTGGGTACCAGTTTTGCCTACCACCTTGCTAAGAGGGGAGTGAAGTATGTGGTGCTGCTGGAGAAATCGGAACTGACTGCAGGCTCAACATGGCATGCAGTGAGTAAATCTTTGTTATTGTACACACTGTGCTTCACACTGTATAGATACTGAGTTCATGTACATGTATTCACTATTAATAATTATAAATGTACTTATATATTAAATATTCAAAGAGATGTATGTGTACACACGTGCAGTATAATCTCAAACATCATTTTGCGTTTAATAAGGATGTGCATATTTCAATAAACCTGTAAGCCTCTTAGCAGTAAAAGTGGGAAGGGGGTGGCAGAGAATATCTACAGTCTTAAACCTTACTTCTTTAAAAGTCTGTAAATGTATAAATCTAGACAGTATGTTTTTTACTTACATGTATATAACATGTATTTTATATTTACGATTCAGATTTTTACTGCTTCAGAGTGACTCTTTTTTTGCAAGTATGTAATTTGCCAAAACTCAAACTAAGAATTTAACTATTAAATTTCAAGAAAAGATTTTACTTAATATTAGAATTTTATTGAAAGATCAGACTTTTGTACTGATAATCCACCGCTTTTAAGAAACTTAGTAGCCCAGACTATCAGCTACATTGTTCAAAGCATAAAAAATCATTGATGTCAGTAAACTGAAATTGTGTGAATCACAAATTGCTTAAAATACTGGTGAGTTCTTTTTACAGTCATGTAATTAATTAATGTCAAGTTTTTAGAAACGATACACAAGCGAGACAACCCAACCCTGGAGGATACAGTAGCTACATTTAAATAGTCATCCAAATGTAAAATGGCTGAACAGTTTGAAGTGCTGACTCATAACTGGCCAAACATTTTCATGTATACACATATTAATTAGCCTTTTAGCCAGTTTGGGTTTTTAACCCCTTGTGTGTAACATGGCACTGAAGCTGTCATTTAGATTTGTTTAATAATAAATTATTTATGAAGTTAATTTATTACTAAAAAGTACACTTGTATGATGTTATATACTGTACAACTGTTAATGTATGAGTAATGTAAAATGTATTTTAAGATCAGTTGATATTTGTCCATAGGCTGGATTAACAACATTGTTCCATCCCGGTATTAATATGAAGAAAATCCACTACTACAGTATAAACCTGTATAATCAGCTGGAGAAAGAGACAGGCCAGGTACAGTTAATAACTGAACTATAAAAAACCCATTCAAGAACTCTGCGGTTCTCAATAAACTAAGTATAAATAGTATCTACCTCTATTAGTATGCTTAAATTTTTTGGAAAAAAAAACTGCTCTAATAGCTACATGTATATTATAAGCTTTATTTACCACAATCATGCAGTTATTCACTTTTGGCATTTGCCAAACATGCATAGTGACCACACACACTTTGACAAGTCAACACCTCAGGATTCCAAAGAGATCATTTTAGCAGCTAAGCGTAAAAACACTGCAGAGCATGGAGCCATTGCATAAAAATGACTACTTTCATGTTATTAGGGCATCTGACAGAATGCAGTAAAATATCGCAAATTGTGCAGTAATTCGAGGGCATATTACGTGGCAGAACCAGTCAATTACGTAGTAAAAATAGCAAATTACGCGGTAATTTAAATAGCCATAAAATCATTCCTAAAAGTATTTTATCTCACTGCTGTTCTTATTCTTATTAACAGGCAGTTTGTTTATGAAGCGGCACATTCTATGACGAAATAAGATCACGATCAGTCACATTCTCACCTTGTCAGGGCAAAACAAAGTGGCGCCACATTCTCGTTTTTTTTCCCAGCGTCCTTCTGGGTTTTTTTTTCCAAATGCCCTTTTGATTTCCTCAGCACTGTTCTGTTATTGATTTTGGGCTCTTAAACTAGTAAGACCATCCCTTCTAGTTCTTGTTGGATCTTAATCGAATGTGAACGCGACAAACTGTTACAGAGGTCAGCAAAGTTCAGAGTTTCCATGGTTAACATTTACAGCCGATTTTGCATTGTTCTCCTGTTTTACTACAAATTTATCCATTGTAGACCAAGTTGCAAAATTGATAGAACATCGAAAACAAAATATTTCAGTTTCCCTGCGAAAAATAAGCCCCAGACAGAGTTTTGGTTTAAGAATCAATGTTAGTATAGTCACACAACGAGTCACATTGCAGCCCAGGGGAAAATCGGTTTTTGCAAGGAATGCCTGGTGGAACGAAATTGTGAAGGTAGAAATGAATGAATGAAACATGTTGCCTCTGGTTTTGTTCGATGATTTCGTCTTTTCAGAGAGAAAAACTGTGAAAACTATGCAACTCCATCATCATAAAGAAAGTATATGGTATCTTAGTCCATATTGTTTGATAATTTTTCAAAATTAGGCGGAAATGCTCTCAGGATGCTGCGGATGTGGATTTTACCGTAGGATGCGTTTCCGCATTGTCACATCCTGCCAGATGCCCTGTATTGTGAATGAGTATCGAACTCGAAATCAGCACAGTGTGATTTTAAAATCATAGTTTTTTTTTGTTCAGAGATTAAGAAACCACATGGTTCTATCTTTGGAAGTTTAAGTTAACATTTTAAAACAATAGTTTATAAAATAATTTGAGTTTTGTGAAAGCACATTGTATATTTATGTCCTTTGTAACCTCAGTAACCTTGTAAATTTGTACTACTCATTCTCAAACAATGGTAAGCTGTAATTCATACATTTTTACAGAAAACAAAAATTGAGCTAAAAATTTATACTAAATTACGTTATAAATGGTGTTATCTTGGCCAAACATCTCAGGAAGTAGGCTTTCACAAGCCAGGCAGCCTTCGTCTATGCACAACTCCAACTCGAATGGACGAGGCTCGCTATCAGATGCAGCGAGCAGGCTGGCATCCAAACCCCCAGTGGCTAGTAACACCAGAAGAGATCAAAGAAATGTGGCCATTTATAAAGATGGATGACATCATTGGAGGGCTCTTTAACCCAGGTGATGAAAAAAGCTTAGATTTTTTATTAATCATTAACACTTGCAGGGGTGGAAACTTACTTTTTTCAGCACCGGCCAGCCGGTTCGGCAGATGTTAAAATCCACTGGCCCGAAAACATTTTCACCGGCCTGACTATTTTTCCCTTTTTGTATTATATCCATTTCTTGTACACATCCATTGAATGATTGATCACGTTAATGTGCGTACCTAGCACACTACCAGTAACTTGAAAAGGAACAATGCATATTTAGATATGACGCTCATCAACAACGACATTGAAATGCTTTTTAAGCCTGAAAACAGGGTGTACATTATACACGGGTAATACACACTAGTAATCAGCATTCTGCCAGCCCAAAGCAGAAGGGCGCTGTACTCACTTATTTTTTCTGACGCCCCTTTGTTTCATCAGTTGATTTTTCTGTCTTAAAGATAAATTTTGCACAAACACAACACAAACTCTGCAATTGTGAAATAATGAATCTGCTACTCACAAATACAGTCAGCGGTATCTCTCTTGGCATTTGCTCCACCAATCACAGCGCAAGCATGATAATGATGTCTTGCTGTTCAGCACTGCACTGACCTGATTTCTATTTACAAACATTTCTTGAAAGTGAATGCAATGCTCAACTTGAGATCAATTTTTCCAACCAAAACAGCAGTTAATATCAACCGCATCAACAGAGTAACAAAGCGAAGTAGCACAGAAGGCATGCGAAAAATCTGATCGCCATCGTTCTCAATTTGACCCATTGGGTCAAAGAAAATATATGTGGTTGTCGAACATGGATAATAAACTCAAAGATTTGAAAACATGCAGCTTGTGCAAGAAATTCAATCGGACTGTTGGTGCAAATCATTGGGAAAAGTAAGTGGGCTACTGTTGAAGGTTGCACAATGATCAATCA
Organism: Umimayanthus nakama; assembly: GCA_027574985.1. Taxonomy (NCBI): domain Eukaryota; kingdom Metazoa; phylum Cnidaria; class Anthozoa; order Zoantharia; family Parazoanthidae; genus Umimayanthus; species Umimayanthus nakama. Next base: position 16,552 of record JAOBRG010028014.1, on the reverse strand, counting down.
AGATAAAGTGAAAGACCGTAAGGAATACAGCCAATACAGCCAGACATTGTGTGAAGATCACTGCCAAAATAACGTACAAGACAAGATTGTTGTTTTTACTACTATAATTTTAAAACTGCACTTCATCTGTTAAACTATAAATTAACAAAGACTTTATATTCAAGAAGAAAAGCTTTAAAAGGTTGTTCTAAAAAATCTATTTGAAGTCCATTAAGCTTGTTTTGTTTCTTTCATGACCTACCGGCCAATCGGGCCGGCGTTTCATGAAATCTACCGGCCCGACATAGAATTTGCCGGCCATTGTCCGCCGGGCCGGTGTTAGTTTCCACCCCTGATTTGTTTGTAATGTAGACTGCATTTTATTTATTGATTTAATTTTTATTAAAATTCTGCAAAATTTCAGGTCTTATAAGAAATGTTTCAGCATGTACATGTAACATGGACCCTTGAAAATATTTTACATTGATCTGCAGGTGATGGACATATTGACCCGTACTCTATGACCCAGGCCCTTGCTCTAGGTGCTCGTAACAACGGGGCAGAGATCTACATGCCAGCATCTGTGACAGGTCTGAATTTGAGACAGGATGGCAGATGGGATGTGAAGACAGAACATGGCACAATCAATGCCAAGCATGTCATTAATGCTGCAGGTATAAACATACAGTTACATTTTAGTAGTAATCAATAGTAAACAACTACAAATTTTATTATTTACAAAGTCTATGACACAAATCCATTACACCAGTTGCTTGATTGTACAATGTAGCTAGTTGTTTTCAGAATGCAACTCATAGTTTAATGAAAATCATTCAAACTGGACTTGTACTTGTATATACATGTACTGCATACCGGTTTTATTAAACAGTCCCGCTTTTTGACATTCAAAACCTCCAAAAATTGGGACATACCAATTTTTTAAATTTTCAGCCATGTAATATTCCTGTTTTAAAGTATTATTTAAGACTTAACCCTAGAAAGTACAAGGGGGGAGGGTCAATGTGACCCCCAACTCCTCGATTTTTTGGCTTTAAATTTTTTTTTCTTTGACCAATTACCAAAAGCTTTGGCGCAGCTGCTCTTTGTCCGTTAACACATGTTTTGTGCTAATTAAGTGGTGTTATGATTGATGACATCATCATAATAAGTCACGCAACTAGTATTGAACATAAAAGTGCAATGTTTCGCTATTATTTTTTTTGAAAAGGTGATCATTTTTGCCTAAATACTGACCAGTTTTGTGTATTCAAATCACTAAATGTTTTACTCATCCGCCTCACATGCTTTGGCCATGCTTAATTGGGCAACTCTAGAGAAAAGACGTACTTTAGGAGAAGATGTATGCATGTTTACAAGTGCCTAAATGGAATTACATGTATGATGCATAGTCTCTTTTTAACAAAGCATGAAGAAGAACACAAATACAACACTAGGAACAAGTCCAAGCTAAAACTGCCACGCGCCAAAACAAACTGGGGACAGGAGAGGACTGAATTTCATGCAGTAAATGATTTTAATTCTTTATTTTTGGAATGTAAAAACTCAAGAATTCTTATTCTTTTTAAGCGTAGTGTTTCAAAGTTTAGCTAGGCTTTTTTAAAATGTAAATTTTTAATGTTTTTGATTGTACATGTAGTTTAGATATTTTTAATCGTCATCTTCTGGTAGTTTTAGATTTTATCGTTTAATATTAATAAATAATTATAACTTAAATTTTTAGTGTAGAGGTCCTTTTTGAAAACTACTTAGTTTGTAATAGTGAAAAAATTACCTCAATAAAGATCATTATCAGTCTATGGTGTTTTCGCGCCATTTTAAGTGTTCAAATCAAAAATCTGAAAAACCAAGATGGGAGCCGCAATGACATCATTTGTATGGTTGTGGTTGTCATGGAAACCAATTAAGGACCACATGGTTTCCAATAACTGAAAGTATAAAGAAAATTCTTATATGTGCCAATTATTAAGTCAATCGGATGGAAGGTGTCAAAGAGGAGGGGAGGTCACCCATTGACCAATTATTAATTGGGACAGCTACATGGAAGTCAATAACATTTGACATCTCTTTAAAGGTTTCTGGGGAAGAGAGGTGGGCATGATGGCTGGTATGGATATTCCAATCATTGCCATTCACCACCAGTTCGTGGTGACTGCTCCAATTGATGAAGTTATAGCACTGAAGAAGGAACCACCAGTCATAAGAGATCTGGAGGGCTCATACTACCTCCGCCAGGAGCGAAGCGGGTTATTGTTTGGTCCTTATGAAGAACCCTCCAAGATGAGACTTCAAGAAGAATGGTACACTGTTCTCCTAGACTTGTTTTTTAATTTCCAATAAAAAAGTATTGTCATATTATTATGACCTGTTTTTTTATTTTACCATTGAACTTTTACACACTTTTTGAGGCAGTTGAAAATGTTACAGTAGAGCTCAGCTTAGAGTGCATGCAAGAAATGGAAAGAACTAAAGGTCAAAGTTAGTACATGACAAAAATTTAACTGCTTAATATTGAAAACTATGACAGTTGTAAGGTTTCTGAAAAAGGATTTTACTTTAATTTTAAAGAGAGTGTTCTAGAATTTGCATTGAGTCAAGGAATTTTCTTTCAGTGCAAAGTTTCCTAGATTATCTGTTAATTTTCTGTTTTCAAAAGCTTTACCAGTACCACAGTTTACAGTTTTTTACATGTAAACCCACAAAATAATGGTTTTCTGTATTTATAAACTTCAACTTTGGGCCGATACTGTAGATAGGGTGGAGGGTATGTACGTGCACACACCACACCCCTGCCATTAGGAGCGAAAAAGGTTGCCTGATGGGATCGTAAAAAATTTTAAATGAAACAAATTTTATGTGGTGATGTTAAGAATGGCAGTTTGAAATATTAGCCTTCTTGTAAATTGCCAGTCGAGTGCACTTCTAGAACAGCAATTTAGCATGAGCATTAACCTGGAGTCAAACGCTCAGGAGAGTAGATGAGGGTTAAATTCTCACTCTTGTTTGACTTTCAGTATGGCAATATGTCCCAAATAAAGAACTTTGTTAAGGAAAATATTCGGCTGGGGCTGGAAGGCCACAGTTATAGACGAGGAAACCTTGCAGGGAGCAGGGAAACGCGTTCTCTGGGAACCCCACCGTGGGCACAGAAGCCGTGGTCTTCCCACTTCAACTTTCATTGACACCTTAAAGAGGGATATAGGGCGGAATGCACAAACTAACTAAGTGTTCGCATGAAAAACTGAGTGGATAGGCAATCCAGGCGTGAAGCTCGGCTTTGGCCGTCATGATTCCCAGTGTCAGCCCTTGAGATAATTCGTAAACAGGCCGTAAAACTAAGTTTGAGCAACATAGGTTCTCTGTAAAACAGGTTCATTTAAGTATTTTCAAGTGCACTGTCTTATAGTTAAACCTGGCCATTTCACTGAGAGGTTTCATTTGCTCACAACACAGGTGGGAAGGCATTCCTCCAGGGTTTGGTAAAGAGCTGTTTGAAAGCGACCTGGACCGTATCTCGGACAACATAGCCAAAGTTATGGAGAGAGTACCTTTGATTGAAAATGCTGACATTGCAAGCGTGGTCGCAGGCCCCATCACCTATTCACCAGATGTTCTTGCAATGCTTGGGCCCGCCCCTGAAGTGCACAACATGTGGCTTGCTGTTGGGACAGGTTATGGGATCATTCATGCTGGTGGGTGCAGTTTATGTTGACCTATTCAAAAGTAGTAATAATAATAATAATAAAATTAATAATAATAATAATAATATTTAATAATAATTAATAATAATAATAGCAATAATAATGATATTTGATAATAAATAATGATAATAATAATAATAGCAACAACAAAATTAACAACAACAATAGTAATAATAATAAAAATAATAATAATAATAATAATAATCGGGTATTTCTCGGCTGTTGATTGTTAAACGTGTTCTCCAAATCAGCACATGCAAGCTTGTCACGGCGAATGTCATGACTGACAAGAAACGTGCGTGAGCAAAGCGAAAATGGTTTGTTGTGTCGAAGGTTCGGGTCTCCAGGAGGGAACTTCAGGTGCCAATTCTGTTTCGATATTTTGTTTCAAACAAGTAAACTATGTAAAGGGGAAGTTAACTGCTGTTAAAGGGGAAGTACATGTACACTAAAATAATTTTTGTATGTTTAACAATTATTCCAAGAACGCGTGTTGGATATGAGCTTTAAGATAGCGGACGAGGTGCGAAGTACCGAGTCGGCTATCATAAGCTCATATCCAACAAGCGTGAGTGAAATAATTGTTTTGTTAAATACCAAACACTGGCGAAAAATATCTCGAATTCTATTTTCTACCGAGTCGAGTTTTCGGCCATTTTAAGGTAAAATTTTCCATGATAAAATGGATGATGTTCGATAATTACCAAGTGAGGGGTCATCGTTCATTGTTTCATAGTGACAGCCCACTGTTGCGTTCTTTGTGACACATTTCAGGGTTCATTGTCACTTGGCACATCGAACATAACCCGATAAAATTGTCAGTTTCCCTATTTGGACAAATTGCAGTACATAGGATTTATACCGTGAGTAGAAAGACAATCAAATTACCAAAATCTCACTATATCCAGTGTTTGGTATTTAATAAACTTATTTATTAAATACCGAGCACTGGATATTGAAATTCCGGTGATCTGATTGGCTCTCTACTCACGGTATAAATCCTATATACTGCAATATGTCCAAATATGGAAACTAAAAATTTTATCACGGAAAACCTCCCCTTAAAATGGTCGAAAACTCGACTCGGTAGAAAATAGAATTCGAGATACTTTTATCCAGTGTTTGGTATTTAATAAAACAATTATCCCACTCACGCTCTGTTGGATATCCAGCTGATCTGGCTCCATGGCGTCACGGGAAAAACCTGTTATCATCGCGCCCGCAATAAAAAACTTTTGAATGCAAGATTGAGCCAAATCAATTGTAAATAAACCGAAACAAACAACAACCGACACGGTAGCCATATTTGTTCGTTATCGTGAACTTTGATCGCGCACAGAAATACATGCTTTGGGGACTGGGAATGACAACAAGATTTTCCCGCTTTCTCGCACCTGATTGGCTAGTTTCATAGTCTCAGATCAGCTGGATGAGCTTATGATAGCCGACTCGGTGCTTCGCACCTCGTCCGCTATCTAAAAGCTCATGTCCAACGCACGTTCGTGGAATAATTGTTAAATATACGACTAAAATATTGAAACTGTAGTAGCTCAAGAAAATACATGTACACCGACGTTGTTTAGTGGTTTTCAATTCTGTTTGTCCGAAAAGAGACGTTGAGCTTGAGTAAAATGAATTTCATTTCCGCCATCTTGGAAAGGACCGGAATCGAACTCGACCAGTGACGTCAGATGTGTCCCAGGGCTGAGATCAAGCGTCGTTTGTTTATCGCTCACAAGCTTTGTGCAATTATTGGTTTAAAAAAGATCTTTCACACTTTTAAAATTTTTTTGGAGCTTTCTGCTTTTTGAAAGAATAACTTTGGCGAAAATCAGAGTTACACAACTGTGCAAAAACGAAAACAAATATATAACGTATATTTTCTTGAAACACTACAGTAACACATCAATCTTGCAAGAAATACTTTTAGTGTACTTTCGCTTAAAGTTAACGTGGCTGAAAAGTTGATTGATAATGATATGAATGATTGATAAGAGATCTTACAAGTACTTTTAGTCAGTTATACACATAGTATCCTAAAACCAAGAAAAAATCCTCTTCCAGAGCAAAATATCTCATAAGGTTGGCGTCTTGTTAGTTAGACACACTAACCAGCCTTGCCACTGGCAAGTCCTACTTCATACCTAACCTGTATTACACTCCCGCACAGGGGGTTATGGAAAATACATTGCTGACTGGATTGTAGACGGAGAACCCCCTTATGACCTCATAGAATTGGATCCAGGTCGCTATGGCAACTGGACAACGAGAGATTATGTCATGGCCAAGTGTAGGGAGTCTTATGGAATGAACAACTCGATCGGGTTCCCCAAGGAGGAAAGATGGGCTGGTCGACCTATGAGAACAACTGGTATATATGAGGTGAGAAATTGGTTGCGCGAGATTTACACGTAGAAGTGTTCGTTAAACTTCAGAGAACATAAGAGTCCCTTTTATTGCGCAATGGGGACGCAAGGGTAGAACACGCTTCCATCGGGACGATCGATTCGCTTCTGACGTAGGGGTCGTTTGAAACAATCGCAAAAGTGTTTCCATATGATCGTCTTGATCGCTTGTGAAACAATTCCACGACAGAAACGATCCTTACGTCAGAGACATATGTACGGAATATGTTCTATGACAGAGACTATGCTTACGTCAGACATGATTACATGTAAACTAGTGCTACCTGGTACAGAAATTAGATTATGTAACGAAGGATTGGCAGGCCTTTCCACGGTTTCCGCCGTCATCCTGGTGGGAAGGCAATGTGACTAAAAATGAGTGAGTTTGTAGGTAAATTCGGCGTCGTACATCAAGGGGTGGATCCAGGGGGGGTGAAACGGGTGACTAGTCACCCCCCCCATTTTGAGCTAACATATAAGAAAAAAATATAAGAAGCAAGCTCTCAGCTCACATATTTTGATAATCAGACAGTGAATAGTCACCCCCTTTTACAAAAGTCACCCCCTTTGAAAAATCCTGGATCCGCCATTGACATCTTTAATAATACTGTCTTGTTTTAAAACAATTGTAAACTGAAATTTTAATGTTTAACACGAGAGAGGAACTGAAGGTTAAAATTTGAGGCATGTAGCCGCATACAAAAGCATCTCGTCACAATTTGAATTTTTCCATACATTTGTTTTGATTCTCGTTTTTCTAAGTTTAAATAAAAAAGCGAGAAACATAGGGCTGGTTTAAGTCTAACCTTAGCTGATGTTTATCATTTGTTCACAGGTATTAGGAACAATATTTTAACACTTGTTAAACACTGGTTAAGATTTGAAATTACTCTGAGTAACTAATTCATAATGCTTAAGCGTTAAGCACAGCGAAGCATGATTGTCACAACCAACAGCGGGTCTGGGAAAAATTTATGTAGTGCCACGGAAACTCGCCTTAAGGCCCATGCAAACTGACGCAACATTGTTGGGCCCAGCATAACAATAATGGTCTTGTGAAAACAACCGTGCACACGCATTGCTATCTTTTTTTAAAAACAAACACAAAACATTGCCAGAATACATTGCTTCTTTAGACAACCGCCAGCAGTGTTGACAATTGTTGCGTTTGTTTGAACGCACAATACAACAAGTGTGAACAATTTCCAATTGGGCTAATAATGCTGTGTCTTGTTGCAATCCTTTGCACAGTCCTTAAGGACTACCAACCCCAGCTGAAATAACTTGTTTTGTTGTTCATTTATTTGCCAAAGCGTTTGAAGGAGCGTGGAGCAGAGCATGGCTTCCACGTGGGGTGGGAACAACCCAACTGGTTTGCACTTCCTGGTGATGACGTAGGCTACAAACCAAGCTTCCGGCGGACAAACTGGTTTGAACCGGTTGGACGGGAATGTGACATGGTTCTCAATAGAGTCGGCATCATAGACTTGACACCGTTTGGAAAGATAGAAGTGTCAGGAAAAGACGCTGCAAAATTCTTAGATGTAATGGTTGCAAATAAACTTCCTAAGGTAAGACTCTTTGCTTACAGTACATTATTTAGACAGGAAACGGTAAACTTTGTCGACAAAATGCTCTGCAAAATGAAACGAATTTCCTCAACAACAAAATTACGAACCAGTTAATATGAAAGAAATCCTTAGCGTAACTGGCTTAGCTTGGAGTTGAGAGCTTTAAAATGTAGCAAAAAATTGTTTTGGTAGTGTCTTTTATGATATTTTGGTATTATTCCTATTCATTGTTAGTTTAATTGGAGTTTTTTAGATTAGTTTTACGTAGTAATTTTGCTCAGAGATATATACCTGGTTACTTTTGGTGTAAAGTGTGTATGTATGCATGTGTGTAAGTATGTATGTGTGTAAGTATGTATGTATGCATGTATGTATGCATGTATGTATGGATGTATTAGTGTGTGTGTGTCTGGTGTGTATGTATGTATGTATGTATGAATATATGTATGGATAGATGCATGGATGTACATGTGAACGTATATATGTGTGTATGTAGGAATGTTTGTATGGATGGATGGATGGGTGAAAGGATGGATGGATATTATTTATATCGTTTACACCTAATTCAAAAAAAGGTTGTCTTCTGATTTGTTGCATTGAACATTGCGCATTGTTGCTACCCGGACCGCATGCATCATGGATGTAACGAAGCTTTGGATAATTTTGTAGGTGTCTACTATGATACAGCGACATTCGTTCTCCACATTGCTTCTAGGGCCAACACACGAACGTCGCTGTTTCATTTAGGCACTTGCAATGCTTTTTAAAAAAAACGTTACATCCATGGTGTCTTGCGGTCTGGGTATGCAACAATGCTCAATACACAGTGCAACAAATCAGAATACAACCTTTTTTGAATTAGGTGTATATATAGCAAACCACATAATATACCATATTAACCCACACGCTAACTGTTATCCGGCCAGATCGGCAGCACGAACATCAGTCACATGTTGACCCCGCAAGGCCGAGTGATGGCTGAGTTCACTGTTTCAACGCTAGCAGCTGATCATTTTCTACTGCTAACCGGTAGTGGCTCGGAGTTCCACGATCTGAGGTAGTTATGCAAGGTGCATAGACCCTTTACACGGTTCTTGAGGCAGCTGAAAACCCGACGTTAGCACTCTGTAAGCGTCAGAAATGGAAAGAGCAGATTAAAGTTGGCAAGTGTCGAAAATTGGGGATAAAATTATGAAAAATGTGGCACTGGTAAAGTTTTCAAAACTAAAAACTTAACAGAAAATGTATCGGAGTTTTGCGTTAGGAGGGCACGCGATGCCCTCCCAGCTTCGATCCCGTGCAACCTCCCATACACTCTTTTTTAGATTTTCTTGGTATTTTTTTGTTTTTAAAAACTTCACTAATGTCACAGTTTTCAATATTAAATACCAAAATTTTCGGCGTTTACTTACTTTCACGTGCTCTTTCCATTTCTGGCTTTGAAAGAGTGCCTTACATCAGGTTTTCAATTGCCTCAATAACCGTGAAAAGGATCTATAACATGGTAAAGATACTTCGAGCGATCTGATTGGTTCCTAAGCATTCTGGATTTTCCGTTATGGCCACAGGCATTAAAGAATGAATAACTAGAGTTAAATTAGTATACAAACTGGCAAAGTTATAGAACAGCTTCATGTTTTAGCCAATGAGATGAGCGCATTATCAGCACGTTTTTCCATTACTAACCGTTGGACTCTGTAGTACTCATAGGAACCATTGCTTAAACGCTCTGGGAAATATAAGCTAATTATCAACCAACAATTGTACCGGTGTAAAAATATTTAACTCAGGTTTTGACTTGGTCTTAAAAAAGACTTACCACCGGGAAACCGGGTTTTTCATCACTTAATAGCACAAGAAACAAATGTTCCATTTTCTTTTTTCCAGATGGCTCCTTCAACATGCGCGTTCAGGTGGATACGATGACTTGAAAATCAGCAATGTGACAGATTCCATCGCTTGTCTGGGATTGGCTGGACCTCGGTCACGTGACGTAATGACTAAGCTTACCTCGATTGACATGAGTCACCAGGCTTTTAAGTTTTTAAACATTAAAGAATTTGAGGTTGGAGGAGTTCCTGTAAAAGCGATCAGGATTTCATACACAGGTTCGTTTGGGAAAAATATGTCCGTTATAGATAGAATAGATAGATAGACAAACAAACAGACAGACAGACAGACAGACAGACAAATAGAAAGATAAATAGATAGGTATTAGATAGATGGAACAGTTAAAGCGATTTTCGAAACAAAAACAGGCGGGTCGAATACCAACCCATTTCTGGAGTTTTGATTGGTTCCGTGAAGACTAGCAAACGCGCGTGCCATCTGATTGGGTTTTGGCAGATGTCTATTTATCGCAGCGTTTTGTTTTTGATTTTGATTTGTAGAGCGAACAAGATTCTTTACATAGCAACAACAAATCTTTCTCATGCTTCTTGAGGCAATTGAAAATCTGGCTTTAGCAATCTGCAAGGGTTTAGAAATGGAAAGAGCAGGTGAAAGTTAGCAAGTATCGAAAATTTTGGGGTTCAATACTGAAAGTGTGACACTAGGGAGTTTGTGTGGGATCGAGGCTTGACGGGTATCAATAACCGTCCAATGCAAAATTCCGATACATTATCTGTTTCAGTTTATGGTCGGAAGGAAATGTTTGCGTCTCACATTGTGTTGGCTTATGTTCGGGGCAATGGAGTTCTTCAATATTGCTATTTTTTGGGCGGGGGGGGGGTGAATAATAATTGAATTATGTGGTAAACCGAGCGTTTGACCATCGAGAAAACAATTTTTGTTACCAGGTGAGCTTGGCTGGGAGTTATACCACAAGGCAGAGGATACGGCTAAACTATACGAGACTCTACTACAAGCCGGAGAGGAATTTGGCATTGGGGACTTCGGGACTTACGCAATGACGTCACTTAGGCTGGAGAAAGGCTTCAGGGCGTGGGGACTTGAGGTATGCGTGCACGTGAAGTAGAGGAGTTGTTTGGTCAACATGGGGGAGTTTGAGAGTTGAGGACGGAATGTCAAGTAACTTTTGATGCAGTTACATAGTAAGGCTTAGCTACCTTTGTCGAAACTCTGGAGAGGGATCTGGGAACTAACAACAAGACAGAGCTGGAATTCTGTATGACCAATCAAGAGGACTGGCGTGCCGGGTGTCGTGCTTGGCTGAAGCCGCCATGATTGACTGATTGATTGGCTACGATAAACATGAACCTTGCCAAAAAGTGACTGTAATCCTAATCTGAGGGAGGGTAGGAGAGTATTGCCTAAAACCTCCTTTGGTCTCAGAACACGATAGCAGGTTGCATGGATGCGCCAAGCTCGTAACCTTTTCGTAATCGTTGTTCATAATAAAACGTTGAAAGCTTGTTTTTGCCATTTTAAAACGTTAATTGCTTAAATCGTGTTCAGGCTGTTTGTGTTTGTGGTTGGTTCGGCTGAAAATTGAATTCGGAGACTGTGCCAGTTAAGAAATATGCTAAACTCTATGTCCTCTCTATTTGTCCGTGGTCTTCACTACTTATTTTGGTGTTTGTACACTAGTCTTTCACTCTGCAGTCTTTAGTCTTCAGCTAATGAACATTGTATATTCTTTCATTAATTCATTACCCGACCCGACGGGACTACTAATCCCGGGGTGGGGGAGGAGGAAGGGTGGTCTGGCGGGATATTTGGTGGGATATAAACTTTTTGGCCAGTAGATGGGAAACTTTCTTTTCCCGGCAGTGGGAACTTTTCACAAGATTAATTTTTATCAAGATACATGCCTCATCCCCGTCAACACATCATAATCTACTCAGGACTAGTTTTTGGTCAAAAACCATCCCACACTTTACTCACATTTGTTCTTTTAAATCCTTACAAACTCTAGAATTATTTTTTAAAGATGGCTCTACTGCTCGTATGCCTTTTATTTACTTATAAATTCCTGTTTTTCATTATTCCTGTTTTTCATTGGTGTTAGAGACTACTGAAATTGCATGTCTACTTTTTGTAAAGTATTTATCTCAACAATTTATGTAATGTGCTTACTAGTATTAATAAATTGTCTGCGTTTTGGGGTAAGACACCGGAATTTTCAACAGTAATCCTAAGAGTTGGGTAAAGTTATTGAATTAAAGGAGTGCTTTTTTCGTTTTAAACGTTGCAGATGAACTTAGATTGCACTCCCCTCGAAGCAGGACTTGATAATTTTGTCAAATTAAACAAGGTAAGTACAAGAAAAGATATTTGCTTTTTTTGCAAACACGATCTTTATTTGAGGGGCTGGTGTTAGGTGAACGCCAATTCAAACTTGCTTTTTAGTTATAAGTTACAGAAAGTAACAGAGCGTAATGGTTTGGTACCCGAAATAACTGTAGACGCTAATCTAGTCAGGTATCTATTATGTTCTTTAAAGAATAGTATGAAACTATTTAGAATGGAGAAATAAAACCTTTTCAAATACAAATACTCATATATGATTAGATGAACTACTGAAAATCCCGCAAATGAGAACATAGTTAAAACCCCTCAAATAGGGCGGAGAAAAGAAATGCGAAAGCTCTAGGTGACGTCAAATACTCCTTGCAATAAACTTATCAAGATCGTGAACTTTGAGTTCCCATTTAAAGCAACAAAATATAAAAATGCACAGTTCAGCAGTTTTGTTCAAAAGTTCTGAGCCAAAAATGGTTAATGTTAAATTTCCTAAAACTCTAATTTTCGGGAGGGCAGAAACGGAACAAAGGCTCGTACAGGAGTAGTTTAAAAGCCCTTCTTTCTCTTCATTTTTCTCTTAATTTATTCTCTTAGGGCGCGAACTTCATCGGTCGCGAAGCTTTGTTGAAACTAAAAGAAGAGGGGATCAAGAAACAACTGGTCTGCCTTGAAGTAGAAACAACAGACGTGGACCCAGAGGGCAACGAGAGTATCTGGTTTGGAGGAAAGGTATTCACAAAATCATTTTCATAATTTCATATTTACAACCATGATGATGATAATGATAATGCATAAGTAAGTGATAATGACATCTTGAAATGGACAGTTCTGATTGGTCAGATTGGTTGAGATCGTAGTGAGCATTAAACTGTTTGCTTCACATCCGGGATTGCGGTCAACAACCAGTTGCTCCCCGGCAAGTTATAGACTGTTGTCCCGGATGTTAGTTTCACGAGGTTGCTTTGCTTCCAGGTATATTAGATTACACGTGAACAATCCGTGACGCTTAAAGTTTTGACCAACTGACTGAATGAACTTCATACTTTTAAAAGCACCGGTTCAGCGCAAGATAAATATATCTTGTTAACCAAACTGACCAAAGTGTGGCAGAAACAACACCACAGTGATTCGTTTCAAGAACAGATTCGCCGCCTGGTCGATGGTTTAATACTGTATTTTCTCAATTAGACGCCTAATACGTGTATTTAAAACTGGGCCTTATCGAACCGGCTTTTGAACTAGGCAGGCGTCTAATCGGGGCTAGGCGTTAATTTTCTGGATGGAAATTTCCTCCATTTTTCAAGATTGTTTTTTTAAATTGTTGACCACAAATAGTGTATACATAGGGTACAACTACAGCGTGTTACATTATATATCCTTGTTGACAAATGAAACAGAACATAAACACGTAAATAAACTTTAACAGTTACGAGTTTCTTCATAACCTTGAACGCCAGATAAAACTCGCATAACACTTGATGTTTGAGTTCTGCTAAACGTCGGATCCGAGTAAACGCCGAGGCCACGGCTTTTATTGCAAACTCTACCTTTTCGACCCGGAGTTTAATCGGGGCTGGTCGTTAAATCGAGAATATATGGTAGTTGGATGACCTTCTTCAATGCTAAAGTTGTCTCAGCTTTCCATCCTTCCGGGGTCGGTAAAATGAGTACCTGTTTACATGGACCGTTTTCAAGTGACCTAACAGAGGTACTTATATGTATGCTTCCAGTCCGCTGGGGGTAGACTGGTCATTGTACCGTGCGTTTGAGTATATTCACATGGAAAAGACACTAGCACCTTTCTTATTTTTAACGAAACCAGTCACCAGTGAAGTTGGTACATTTGCTAAAACGCTGCTTAAAAAATTGCTGAACTGAGACACTCGTGGACCACCACAGGCAGCCAAAGCTTAGAATAAGTTTTTAGCTCGTAAAGCTACATATAGATTTTACAAGTATTTGTATGATTTGTATGGAAGCAAACAAACCGTTGTAGTTTGATGCAAACGGCACAAATACAGTTCCTTACCCCAGTTGTCGCTCCCTTGGGTCTTTCTCGTTCATCCAAATCGTCTCCATTAACAGGGTTTGTACGTGCTCTGGAAATATTAGAAAACCCTGGAAAAATTTTGATGCCCTGGAAACCCCTGGAAAAGCCCTGGATTTTTTTATTAAACCCTGGAAAATCTCGCAGAACTATATTGAAAAAATAAATTCGCGAAATGCTTCATTTTTTTTAAATTTCACTACAAGTGAGAACCGAGCAGAAATCATTGAATTGAACTGAAATGATGCAGTTGAAGCACATTTTGCTTTACAAGGATTGCATCAACTATTTTAACATTTAAAAGTGTTGTTTTAAACAATTCATTGTGATCGTTTTCTTCTTTCTGGAAAAGATCCTGATAAAAACGGTAACACGGCCCTGGCAAACCCTGGATATTTGAATCTCTGAAGCTGCACGGACTCTGCTGATTAAGTACACGGATAGAACAAGGGCGCAAAACTAGGGAAATGAAAGTTTCTTCATGCCGTTTACACCATTTGACAACGAATTTTTTATATGTACTTAGCCTGTGTCAATGTACTGGACTAAATTCTACTGAACTACAAGTTAAAGCTGTCTGGAAATACTCAGTATTCAACTGAAAGATCAGTAGTTTATCATCTTAACAGGGAATACTTAAGCCTGCACTGTGGAAAGGTCTTCCGACAGAACTCCGAGAACTTAAGTCACTTGGTTTATTTAAGAAACAGTTAAAAACACGTCTTTAAAAGTTAGCATTTTAAGTGTTTTTTTATCAGTATTAGATTGTATAGTCTTTTTGTATTCATTTGAGTGTTAGAAAGCTGCACTGCAAACCGCTTTTCATCTATTTTCATGTTAAAAGGTGCTATATTAAGTGAATAAGAAATTACTGTTTTATTATCATCATCATCATCATCATTGGAATTTATATTGTTTTCCGCAGGTGGTTGTTAACACACAAGCTGCGCGTATTAGATTATAAAGTCTTTTCGTATTTATTTGAATGTTAGAAGTTGTCTTATGTGAAGCGCTTTTGATCATTTTTCATGTTAAAAAAGGCTATCTTAAGTGAATAAGTTGTGATTATCATTATTTTTGCTGCTATTATTATTGTTGTTTTTGTTATTATTATTATTGTTATTATTATTGTTATTATTATTATTATTGTTATTATTATTATAATTATTATTGTTATTATTATTGTTATTATTATTGTTATTGTTATTGTTATTATTATTATTATTATTATTATTATTATTATTATCATCATCACTATTATTGTTTTCCTCTTTCACAACTTCCAGGTTGTTGGTAACACAACAAGTGGCGCGTATGGCTTCCAAGTGAAGAAGAGTATCGCCCTGGCGTATTTGCCGATAGAGCTCACCGAGAGAGGATCTCGGGTGGAGGTGGAATTGTTAGGTTCCAAATGCCCAGCTGTTGTTGTACAAGATCCGTTGGTGGAGATCGAGCCCGTCCGTACTAGGAAACAGCTGAAGGTGGCAAAGGCCACTTGAAAGCAGTGAATGATTAGTAAAAACAAACTGTTTTAACTTATATCAGAGCTCTACTACACAAGGCAGTTTTTCTCGCAACTTGAAAGGCAATGCCGTTTCGAAGAAAGTCGCAGAAAACATTACGCTTAAAACAACCTTTTCTGCGACTTGCTTTACAACAAGAAAGTGAAGCAACCTGAAAAAAAGGTGACTTAAGCCGTTTGCAGTGTGAAATATGTGTACAGCAACCTGCTATGCTCTTCTATCTTGAGAGAACAATTGCCAAGTGTGAAATTAATAGCAAAAGTTTTTAAGTGTAACATGATAGCCTTAAGGGAACGACATTCTTAATCTTGTCCAAAACAATACCAGGTTTTGGGGGGGAGGGGAGGGGAAGAGAGAAATTAAAATGTACAACAGATCAAGGTCTGTGACAGCACCTATATTTAGAAAATCTTAACCCTTGTCTCTTCCGGCCATCGAACTTGGTTTAGAATCATACCATTAAATTTTAATGTTGTGTGGCGTTATCCGAAGAAGAGTTGTTAAATTTCTTGGAAAAGTAGGTTGTTAAAATAGTTAAGAAATACTTTCACAAGTGCAGTGCAGGACCCAATATCAAACAGTAAATCATTTTTTTAACCACTCCCTTGAACTAACGCTTTTTTGCGGGATTCGGCTGTATATTGCTTGGCTGTGCGCATAAGGGTCTCTGGTTCAGTTTGTCACACCTTCATACAGCGACAATAATCAAAATATTGGAGGGAGGGAATGGGAGGAAATTGGGGCATTTTTGTTGTCGTTGGTATTAACTTGAAATAATAAATGCTTCAGTTGAACATGGATAATCTTATGTAACTTAAAGGAAGATATTTTCCATTCATGCCATTTCCTAATCACTCGCTATTTCATCAACTTTCCCCTGTAAAGTTGTCGAGATAGATGTATAGTTTAGTGTAATGTAACAAATGCATTGTCAGTGTGGTTGCATACAGAAAAGTTAACTGAGTTAACTAAAGTGTCGGTGCTAATGTGTAACTAAATGCTTCTCTCACTGAGCAATGGCTGTACCATGTGTAAAAAGAATCTCGGGAAAAAACGCCGAGTCAAGCTCACAAACTTGTAACAAATTAAAGCAAAAGACCAG
>JAOBRG010027903.1:0-19171 GCA_027574985.1 Umimayanthus nakama | reverse complement strand
TTACACATGTTACACCATAGAAACCAATAAACTTGTAACACAATACCAAACAGTGTATGTGTAACACCACACTACATGCATGAAAACACCACAACACACAGCGTACAATTAACACCAGACCACGTACATGTAACACCACATCAAACATTACACATGTTACACCATAGAAACCAATAAACTTGTAACACAATACCAAACAGTGTATGTGTAACACCACACTACATACATGAAACACCATAACACACAACGTACAATTAACACCAGACCACATACATGTAACACCACATCAAACACTACACATGTTACGCCATAGCAACCAATAAACATGTAACACAATACCAAACAGTGTATGTGTAACACCACACTACATACATGAAACAAACCACACAACGTACAGTTAACACCAGACCACGCACATGTAACACTACATGAAACAAGATACATGTTACACCATAGCAACCAATAAACATGTAAAACAATACCAAACAGTGTACATGTAACACCACAAAATAAAACTGGGTCAAGTAATCAGAACTTTTTACACTCACTAAACTAGCTGGGTCATTGTTGACATTTTCCATGAATCTTAACTAAACCTGCGGTTGTACTAGGCCTGGTAACCCGTTGTGAATACTCTGACCCGATGACTCTATCAAGCGAGATCTTTTTGAGTGTAAACAGTGTTTTCCGGAATTATTCATCTCTAGTTCCCTTTTTTCGTTGAATTCTTTCACGTTCATTTAGAAAAAAAAACAACATTATTGTCTTTTGGCTTTGTAAAAAAAAAACCTAAACACGTGTTTACCGTGGTAATTAACTATTCATGAATTCGATGATTTTAGAACTTCGGTGCCAATATCCTGTGTTATTCTTAGCAAATAAGGCCTTAGTTATCGAGAAGTTTGCAAGATTGAAGATATCAGAGTAAGTTCCTCACATTTTTCTTTCATTTTCATTTTTATGGTTGTGAGCTGAATTGATGTTGAAGAATGTTGCGGTGCGATATCCTTCCGTTGAGTTTGATAAATATGTTTTCATATCATATTCGTTCCTTGACGCCGCATTCGATGTTGTTTGGCCGGATAGTCGACTGGAGTCCCTGAATGCACTCCAAGTCACCTGGGGTGTGAACAACAAAAATTGCTAGTCTCATCAACAGCACTTGAGTTCTCCTTGGTTGCAGTGGTATTATTTCGACTTCAAAGAAGCCGATCGCGACGTGAACTTCAAGTGCTTTGAAACTACGCTTAATCGCGCACTGAAGTTAAACTTAACCAATCAGAAAAGAGCTGAATCAGTCTTGTTTGTTTCGCGCGAAAGGCGAATAACAGTTAGAAAAAGTTCGAGTGCGAAAGGCATTTTTCTCAATTAGTTTAAAACTTACATCAAGTGCGGCACTTTGAGGTAGGTGTACTGGAAGCTCACTTGGGATTCCAGTGTAAACCGGCCCAGTAACATTTTATTTTAACTTTCCGAGAATGTAGTTGTGTCTCATAAATACTACTGACGATAACGAAAAGGGAGGCATTTCGAGCAGTTGAAAACGAATTAGCTATTGTAAAACTTTGCGTATGTTTTTTAGCTATAACAGCTCAACAACAGCTGTCTCGGTCTACAATCCAAAGGAGTCAGAGACTGCATACTGTGTTAAACTGAGGTGGTGGGTTAATATTTAATAAGCGTATGCATGTCCAATTACCGACGCTTTTAACGATAATTGTGTTGCATGTATTATCGAAGTGTCCTGGAAATTTCGTTCATTTCTATTAGCAAGTAAAGTGAAAGTGCGATCACTAATTGATAATATAGCTTTTTATCGAAGAAAAAATATTATAATTGCACCAAAACTGTACAAAACTGACTTAATTGCGGGGTGTCTGGTTAACATAAGCACTTCTTTGCTATGCAACAATGGTTTTGGTATTTTCTCGACCAATTTAATATCAGATAGGGATTCTCTCGGTTCTATATCCAGGGGGTCCATATAGTTTGGTCGGTTACAGCTCGTAAATCTAAAAGGGTCGAACAAAACTTAGCTTTTGATTTGCAGTTATTGCTCTTTAAAATCTTTTGTTAAACAATTAAGTCGTATTAAACATGAAAAAAGCATCTTTAAAAGAGATAGTTTGGTATACTAGACTCGAACAAATTAATCGATGGCTTCTTCATTTTTTAACAGTGATGGCAAATGCGCCGTAAAAACATCAGCCCTTCTTTAACAGGTACTTTTGTTGTCGCATGAAAAACGTTTTTAAAATCTTTGTTTTTAAACTCAATACTCACGAAGTAACTCAATTTTCGGCACGGGTTCTGGCACACCGCCTATAAGAGCTCCGTGAGTTCATTCCGCTGCAAAAGACATTTGTTTCATGTTTTCACTTGTAGAAATGTTCTTTTTCATAGTTATTGTAAGGAGAGTGCAATAAAAGCACAGTAAAATCCTGAGATAACTTGATTCACTGCTTATAGGCGTCAAAGATTAATGTTTTAGCGTATATACCCGGTTGTTCTTGGCATATCCTTTATCACTTTGTGGTTCGGCTCGGATTGGAAAAAAATGCTAAAACCTTCAGCAGAAAAACATTCCTCCTCAAAAATTTAAAATCAAAAAATCAAAATACTCAAAGTTTGCCATCAATTACCAGCAGAAAAAGCAACCAAATTCATTCAAACAAAGTTCTTTTTAACATAAAGTTATTGAAAAACAATATGATTTACATGATGGCTATCCTAGAGAAAATATATTACTAAATTTGAGTTTCTTTTTAGATAGAAGAAGCAAATAAATCATTTACGTTTTGCGATCTCAAATTTAAAGAATCCTGCAAGTCGCGACACAATCATGAACACTGCAACAGAATGATTTTTACAGTATTAGGTGTGTTGTAGGTAACCATGGAAACGGATATTGACATCAACGAAAGAGCTGTGGTAATACCAGCTAGTTTAAACAGACAGTACTTCATGATGTAAACTAAAGTTTAGCGTCATACAAATTACTGAATACACAACAGGTGTGAAAGCCACTCAAATGGGATATGTGTTGAAGGTTTTACAAGTTCAATTTGATTCTTGTGCAACGTTCAGACGTTCACTTGATATTAAAAACATTAACTACGATATCAACTTTTCATCCACTTTTCGGATTGGCTTTCGTTTTCAGCTAAAACGTCAATACTGAACAAAATTCGCCAAACTGGTGATAACAATGATAACCGTATATTGGAACTCATGCAGGGCATCTTTTATTTAACTATATCGCCCCATCCCCCGGAAAGTATAAGTGATGCATTTTTTAAAGATTAATCAGCAAAAACAATAACATAAACATGCCAATTTTGTGTTTTTATTCAAACGTGCACAGACACTTTAAACCACTCATCATATCGCCACATTGCATGTTTTAAGTCATTTCTAAGACCGTTGGTGAGGGACCATTGAAGAACAACCGACATTGCAAAAGGTTTGTCAATCAAAGGTGCGATTGTTTGTAATGTTTTAAATCAATTCTGTCTTTGTTTTTTGTGAACCTCTACTGTTTCAGTTAGCGTGCAATTACCAACCTACATTACTGGAAATACAGGAACTTTCAATTAGAACATCTCTAGAATATATAGAGAAGAGTGTATACTAGAAAACAAGTAGCTAGACCAACTATTTTCACTTGCTCTCGCGAGTTTATTGGGAATTATAGAATGCTTTTACACACTGTAATTGGAAGTGTGCGGGTTAGTGACATGTGGAAGGACATCTTAGTGATCAAACACAAATAGCGGACTAACTGACAAGTTTAATGGTAAAAAAGGGGAAAGAGCTGTATAATTAAACGGCTATTTTTCCATAAATGTAAGCAATGAGGCTTCAGTTGAGAAAACATGTAGATTGAATTACACAAAATGAAGAAAATACATCAGTCTTATCAATATTTAATCACTTCCTGCTGTGATCGTGATGAATCAATGGCACGTGATAAAAATTTGTATATCAAAAAAACAATAATAACAAAAGACAACATGTAGATCGTTTTTCGTTCCTTCTTAACTATAAAATTTGCCTTTTCATTCACCGGAGTATCTTTTCAAATCCCTTTACATGAAGCTCTACATACGGTCCTGCTATTAAAAGAAGCTCCAAGTTGTACGCTAAGCGAAATCCTCCCTGATGTGAATTAGACCAAGAAAAAAGGAAAGAAATAGTGCATTTTATTTTGTTTTTGTTTCAATTAACTTTGACTTTTTCTAAAAGATAAATAAGATTTATTAAGGCAAAAGGTGGATTCTCCTGCGGGAAAGTCAACAAATAAAATTCAAAGTAAACTTCCTTTACAACCACAAAAGTGCAATTTTTGACAACACTTTGACATATCACTCTACTGTTTTGCATTCAAATACGGAAACTTCTTAGCCAGACATTTGATTAAGTATACTCAAGTTGTACTGCGGCAGAAATAAATGGAAAACTTCTTACGATTAAAGAAAAAACAACATTAAATTTGTATTATGTTTTTCTACTTTTAAACATAAATCTGCAGTTTTACTGACAAAAAACAAAATAGGCGGCCTCAAAGAGGAGCGAGCTGGAAAGCTAAATTTCAACTTGGCCAAACCTTTTATAATCTAATCAAAGTTTGAACGTTTAAAGTTCGCAAAAATAACTGCTTCTGGCGTATTATAAAGACAGTTAAGGAACTTTCATTGTAACCAAAAGCTTGAACATCATGTTATAAACGTTTTGCACTGTTTTTGTTGTCAGTACAGAAGAGTGGGCTGTGTTTTAGATGTACCAGACTAATCCTTAGTCTGAGGTTTTCACTGTCGGATATCATATTTTTAATGCGAGTCCAATTAATCTTTATGCCATAAGAATCTGTTTAAATCGCAAATTTAAACTTTATATCGCTAACAGCTAGACCAGTCTTGGCATAGTTTATCAACATTGCTCAAAATTTCGTGCTTTACTAGGGGAGGACCGGAGAGGTTTAAAAAACCTTTCTCAGTAACTCTTTTCGATTTTGAAAATGTGTTTGTTTGGAGTGACGGGAGGAGTGGGAGGGGGAAAACAGGAACTCCCTCTTCGCTGCCCCTGCTCTCCCATGCACAACTCCACCTTTTACAGCGCATGTCAAGTTTCTTGAAACTGCTGTACAGTATCTAAGGAAAACTGGATTGTGTTAGCCTGGAAAAAAGGTAACGACGATTATATTTTTAAAAAAGCCTTATACTCTAACATGGCTTCGAGTAATGCAACATTTTACAGTGTTTAAACTTAATGTTGATTGCAAATACTCGTATTGCGGAAAAGCTGAATACGGAGCAGTTTAGGCTAAAAGTTTTAGACGTTACTTGATGGTTTACTGAGAAGTCTATCAAAATGTGCAAAAAGTTAAATGTTTGATTTCAAAAATGGTCATGTTAACACAACCAAAACACCAACTTACTACTAGCAACAAAGTTTATTTCAAAACTTTACAAAAACCGCAGAAAACACACGTGACTTACAACCCTGGTCAATAATCGTTAGGACGAAGCCATTATGTAAGCCAAGCAACTATACTTTCTATTCTTAAACAATTTAAGTATTATGAAAATGGTCAAAACGTTATAAAAACATTATTTTGTTCCCCCTTGCCCCTTCTCAATGTTGGAAACTCTGAGTGCACGTAAAAAAGTCCTATCTCTTGACGCTTAAATAGCGTTTACTCAACATTGTTGTGGGGGAGGGGGCCGTCCCAAAATTAATGACAGTTATTGTAGTTTTACTGTAAGTAACAGTCAGTGTGCTTCACGTCTGACTTCAAAGATGAAACCGGTTAACGAGCTCCGTTCTGTCATAAAAATATGATTTAATTATTTACAGCAATGTTTTGAGAGCCCTAGAGGAAGTGTGACGTTATTTTTACCAAAAACGTTGCGAGTACCGCCAGTAGCGTGAATTATCATCGTTACGATTATAAACTAGCAAAATGCGTGGTTTTGATAGTATATAACTTGCGGAAGTAAAAAAGCTCTTGCAAAACTATGCCATTATATGAAAACGGAATCGAAACGCACGATACCGTTTCTCTGTCATTATTATATATATAATACTACTTAGTGTTTACGAGCGCGACTTTTACAGACACAGGTTATTTAGCATTAAAATTTTATAGAATAACTAAGTTCTACAAAACTAGCCAAAAATGATTTAGCTTCAAGGTACAGGTACTGATGCTGAACTAGCTGAAAACAATTTTAGCTTCAAGGTAGGTATGGCATGAAATCGAAACCATTAAAAATTATCAACCTCCTACCAACCCTTAAGCAACCTTGACTGCAGTTTTAGGAGGGCGACTACATATTTACACCAGATTTGTATCACATAATTCAATTCCTCTTAAGTCTAGTTTCCTTATAATCGATCGTCTCTGTCACAGAATCCTTAGTCACACAATCGGGATGCTGGTATAGATAGCGGTTCTTTCCGAAAAATTGATTTGCTTCCGACGTAAAGATCGTTTGAAACAATCGCAAGACTGTTTCCCTATGATCGTTCAAATCGTTTGACAAAACATTCTGCGAAAGAGAAGATCCTCGCGTGAAAGGATGGCTTGATAACAAATTCTTTGACAGAGACGATACTTGCTTTAGAGACGATTATATGGAAACCAAGCTTTAGACTCACGATCTCATTGTCACGTAACGCAATCCAACAAGTGAGTCCATAACAGAAAGCACTAATATAATCACTTTTTATCATATCTTAGCTTAGCTAACAAAAAGCGACTTCCAGCTTCCTAGCATAGCTAGTAAGTCGGTTTCTCTCAAACAGATCGTAGTTGGCTGATTAGCAAAGCAAGTTAAGACTGAACGGTTATTCTCTTTTTAAGATACTTGAAGTTTTGTTTTGGTGATAATGCATTATTACATGTTATTAATCCTGTGGCGTGAACCTATTGACTCTTTTGCCATCCTCAAAAGGTAAGAACATTAAAAACATCTTAGTCATTTCATTTCAGCTTTCAAAAACGCATTAATGCTACTTTAAACTATAACAGCAGATTTCTTTTTTTTTTTACCTGATCGCTTTGCTCACTGTTTACGGCGTCAGTCTGACTGTTTTAAGTTATTGTACAATTATAACGACTTTGCTTGAGGGTTTTTTATTTTTTTTTAGAACAACTCAAGATTATCACTTACCAAAGTAACAGTTTTGTAATTCCAGAATTTTCCACCTAAAATTTGTAGTTCAAATTCCATCATCAATTCGGCGTGTATATTTTCTTAATAATGCGTTTCGTAGCATCCATCTTACATTTGGGTCCAGGCTTAATGAAACAATAGTAAACGAATTATGTTTCTTAAGAACAAACTATGAACGGCAAATATGTGCTCGACAACTAGACAAAACTGTAACCGAGCATAAAAGCACAAAATACCTAAACAGCGAGCACGAAGTGCTCAGAGAAAGCTAATATATAAGCTGTCATTGGTTTTGCTCAAAATTGGTTCTTTAATGTCTCTAAGCAGTAACCAATTTCTTTTTTAATATCTAGGAGCTGTTGAGATGTACTTTAGTTGATGCTCTTTCCTGCACAATGAGTTGAAACATTATAGTTTTAAGTTATCGGAGTACCTCAGAAGAGATGAAGATGAGGGATAAAAAAAAGCTAACGCGTTGTGACTGCCGCTTTTCGTGTCTGGAGCTTCCGTTCTTTGGCGTGGGTTATTTTCCTTGCCAGTGAAAGCATCAGTTAACTACGTAGGTATGGTAGCAATAACTGTGTAACGCTATGGCAAAACTCAATTTTCAAATTTAAAGGTACAAAACTGTGATGTCCTTGTACTTGTCTTCTTCCTTGTTCTTCCTTGATCTTATCCTTCTGTTCTCTTGTTCTTCTCTTTGCTTTTGTATTTGTTCTTGTTCTTATCCTTGTTCTTGTTCTTTTTCTTGTTCTTGTTCAAGATCTGTCCCAAGTCCCTGTCCTTGTTCTTATCTGTTTTTTCCTCGTTGTTTATTTTGTTCTTGCCGTTGTCCTTGTTTTTTTCTTATTCTCGTTCTTTTTTCCTTGTTCTTTTCATTGTCCTTGTTTTTGCTCCTATTCTTGTTGTTGTCCTTGCTTTCTCTCTTGTCCTTATTCTTGTTATCATTTTTTCCTTCTCTTTTTCCGGTCCGTGCTTTTATTCTTGTATCTGTTTGTCCTATCGCCTAAAAGCATGTACAGTATAGATGCAAACAGATTAAACGTACAAGTTTAGCTGACCATTTTTCCCGTCATACTGGATTTCTTAATCTCCTAATGCACTACATCCTCCTTTTCTCGGGATTAAACTTTACAGTTCGTGTTCAATGTAACAAGTTAAACAGTTCTGCAACTTCTTTTCATGAAAGTTCTAAGCAAATGCAAAGTTACAAAAACATAAAATGTTTAAGCGATTATCAATACCTATGTATGTATTGTCATTCCGTGGCAAAATCATCAATCAGCTTCGGGGATATCCGTTCTCTCTGTTGTTTTGACCTCATCGCGCTCAATGATGGTGTTGGTTCTGCCCTTGGTGTCTCGTTTACCTTCGGAACCTCTGCTGTCTTGATACTCCCTTCTTCCTCTGCAGAGTTTATCACAGGAATGTTTTTCTTGATGTGGCACGCATTTCTTGTATACTGGATACCACTGGAGTCTTCAACGACGGTTTTATTTCCAATCTTACTGTCGACTGTGTACGGTCTTGGGCTAAGGTTGGTACTTAGCTTGTTCCGTTTGCCTTGTCTTAATAACATTTGGTCATCCATGTCAACTTTGAAATATCGTACTCCATGTTTAAAGTCTACATAGGCTTTAGCACATTTGCCACGGGCTTCCTTGTCATAGGTGTGATCTGAGTTGGAGTCGTGAATTTTTTCTCGCATCTTGCGGTTGAACAGAAACTAAAAGAGACTCTACCCTCTCGTTAATTTGGAAAGTTCCTTTAAACAATCAGGTATCGTCAATTGTTAATTCACCAAGGTTTTTTTTACTACTTGGGCAATCTGCAACTAGCTGTTTCATAATTGAGTAGTTTTGTCTCTCAGCTTCATAATTTGGTGGGTTCTTTTGGCAGTTACGCTGTGGTTAATGATGCCGTTTTTCTTTCAATATTGGTAACAATCTTTAGATACAATTTGGGTCCATTATCCACTTATGCGGTAGCTGGAACACCAAGCTAGCGTCTAAATAATTCATCCAGTTGCTCAATCACTTTCTCAGCGGAAGTGGACTCATGATACTCACTTCATATTATCAGCTGAAGTAGTTGACAGTCCTTAGCGGTGAGTGTCAAGAGGAGATCAAAGGCGACATCTTTCCACGACCCGTCCGGCAGGTCTATTGATGTCGGTTGTTCTGGTGTATCTGGCCTTGCAACTGGTTGACACCCATGTCATCCCCGACAATGTCGTTTTGCAGCCTTGTCCATTCCTGGCCACAACACTTTTGCTCCAAGGTTCCGTTTTCTGCCAGTGATGCCCAAATTCCCATCATGCGCCAGTGCTAGGACTCGCGGGCGTAGCACACACAAAAGAGCTCAAGAGAGCTGGAGCCTCTTTCACTGTCTCGGGAGTTTCAGTAAGCATTCAGTTGCATGACTATCCTTCTGGTCTTTTATATAGAAACACAGTTCCAAAGCAACGGGACTTGTAGCAGCAATGATCCTCGTTGGTGTTGTCTTGTCAAAAAAGGCTAGTGTGCCTGCTTCAACCGTGTCTTGCTCTTTTGTTTCCAAGGCTGTACGCTGCGCAGGGCCAAAGACATAAGAGGTTTCATTTAGTCAGCAATTTCAGTGGCTCGGTTAGAACTGCAAAGTGTGGAATAAATCTACTGCTGTAAATGGCCAGGCAGAGGAAGCCGCTCTAATCTGCAAAATTCTTTGGCTGCCTTGTCTTCAGTATTGCTTAAACTCTCTCTTCCGTTGGGACGATTGCCCTTCTCAGACAACAGCATGCCCACGAACAGTAGATTGTCTATGTTAAATCTACGCTATTCTGCGTTAAAAGTCAACCCGCACTGGCGTAGTCGTCGCTGCAAGGCTTCGTGGAGTCGCTGATCATGGGTGCTTTGGTCTGTTCCATCTACAATTATGCCATTGGAGATTCTGTCAACGCCCTCTTTGCCAGCAAATGCAGTCGAGATTTCATGTTGGCGTATTTCACTTGTTGAACTCACTCCGAACATTAGCCGCTTGTAACAAAATTAATCTTGATTGACCACAAACGTTGTCATTGCCCTCGATACAGGTGTCAACTCCAAACGGTGGTAACTCTACTTCAACTCTTACTTGTTGAAAACCTTGGAGCCATTCGTGTTTTTGCAATAGCATGACCATCTGTTAAATTGTACAGTGTTATGAAAAAATTTTGAAGTACATTATTTTATCATTTAATTTACATGTAAGATAATAGTTTTTTATAACGTATTAGGAAATACATGCTTGAGAAATAAGCAGTATAAATCAGTTAATAAAGAAAAACCGGTGTGTTTGAGCAAATTGCAGATTACTTAATTAGTTATTGCTATATTTTGTATATTTGAAACATGCTTACTAATGATTCTTGTACTTTCTAATACGGTAAATAAAGTTGTTATTTCTGTCAGGTCCGTATAGATATAAAAATGACTATTTATACAAAGCAGTCAATGGCTCACTAGGCTCAATTAATGAAAAACAAGTATTTTCGTCAAAATCCCGATTTGTTACAGTTTCCACCGACAGGCCTTTAACGGCACTTCAATGTTTCGTTGTGACAAATGGGATAAAAACATGATAACTATTTGAATCATATAGTCATTAATATTATTCTGAGAATTGTCAAAACTGAGATACTTATTTTTATCTGGCAACTATACACGAGTTATTTACAGCACCTTTATTTGTCAAGATGAATATTGATGTTTCGCGATCACCTTTGACAGTAACATACAGATTTCAAGGCACCAGCCTATTGGCTATAAATTACATAGTTATTTGCAAACTTTTGACGTGTATCAAAATATTAAGTTTTCTCTTAATTTTCTCCTCTTCAGCGTTTAAGGACTCTTTTGTATATCCTTGAAGTCGGAAGAAAGCGATTTTTTGACCAAAGCCCTCCTTCTTAAGACTGTGCTTGTATTGCAACAACAGGCTTTTCAAGGCCATTGTTACAGCTGCTAACGTAATCAACCACTTTTCGTTTTTTCCACATTTGCATATATATCTCAGCAGAGTTTGAAGTTATCAGGGAGTTTAGGTTTATTTGCCGTTCAAGAATCCACTTTCAGTTTTATCAGTTAACATCATTAAAATACTCTTTCTTTGATACGTCCATGACGCTTGTGAGAAAACATGCCCGCAGGGTTGGTTTTTGGAAATTTTTTTTCTTTTAAGTACAAGCTAGGTGATAATTGGGTTCAACTCGCTCCGGGCGATCAAACCACAAGAAACACTTGCTGAATGCCGTTCTAGCTCTCAAAAAAACATCCACAATTGTTACTAGTAGAGTACAAAGGTTTTACCCTGAAGCACACAATGACAACAAAATTTAGATACACGCCGCACGATTTACAGAGTCCATGAGACACAAACATTTGAACAAAATTAAGGAAACGACATGCCAACAATAGGGAATGTGTGTTCTTTGCTTCTTGGTTGTTTTTCAAGTTAGAAATGTTAAGTTTACTTTCTGTTTAAGAGAGAGCAAAAACCTTATTGTGAAAATTTTAAAAGTGAATCAAAACGGCACAGTACCCTACTTGATAATGGTTGAAAAAAGTTTTAAGAATTTTTGAAGATAATTTGGGCTAAAAATGATGTGGGCGATTTGTTAATTTTAAAGAAATTTTTTAGTTTTCAGTTACAAATTTTAGGATTTTAGGTACATTTTTAAAAAAGTTAGTTTTTGAGTTACTATTTAATGGATTTTTTTCCCACTTTACTGTCCGAGTAGTGGCACTTGGTTTATTGGATTACCATAGTTTGAAAATAGAACGACTGATACGAACCGGGGTTTAATACAATAAATTCAATTCAACAAAACATAAAGTTTGGAGCTTGTGATTTTTTGTCATCAGTGTTGCATGATCAAAACATGCTTTGTATGAAAACAGATGTTGCGAAAATAAATTTAGCTTTGGTGTGGTGTTAAAGTAACGAATTTAATATTTCATCTTGAAAAACTGTTGTGGCAAACCTTTCTAACCTCAGATTTTTCTATTTTTATTAACAGATTTTGCGTGATCTGAGCCTCAATGTTGTTAAGAAGCTGTTCCTATAAGAAATGCGTTTATAGCTCCGCATATGCACAATATAACACCCCTCATGCTTTCGATGTTTTTATTGTATTTCGAAGTTTTGTTTTGTTTTTTAGCACGTTTCTCTAAAAGCAGTGTTATTGTACGAAAATATTTATATTTAAGAAAAATATTCTCACACCCAGCATTTTATACTGAAAGAAAAACTTTGAAATTTTTGTTGGTTTGTTGCTGCCAATGCCTGCATGTGGCGTTATCGTTTGGGTTGTTTCCGTCTTGACGACTGAATGCAAAACAAAAAAACATGGTTTGATGGAGTTTTTGAATAAGTTGTATACTTCTTCAAACATACCTAGACATGGTAAGGCGGACTATTTTGAGTTTACACTGGAATAATAATTTTGAAAAAAAAACCCTGTTTTTTCTGCGATGGAGAGTCAATTGATTAACAATGTTTGATCCTGTATGCTTTTCGTCCTGTGAGGTTTGATGTACACCTCACGCTTTGAGCACTAGGCCTTCGTTTGAGCACATTGTTCCTGTTTTCGATTCAACGGGACTACAAGAATTATTAAACGTGAAACAAAGGATATATTGAATTAGTTTTAACGCTAGGAAAATACATAAGTATCCTCTCAATACATCACCTCCAAGGTTTTTTAAGTCAACGCCTTTTATTATTTTTGTTTACATGTACATTTAAGAAAGTTACTCGCTCTTTTTGCAAAACGAAGATAAGAAAAAAAAGATCACAAAGCTTTGGATAAGTTCTGTGACCCTCATGTAATGAATCCTGGGTGTTGCAACAATGAGACAGTTTCAACTGATATTTATATCGCTTTATTTATCATTTCAATTAAGCGAGGGTTGAAATCCAGTTTCTTTGCCTCTTATGTGGTCTTCCTGAGGTTTGAAACTCCAGCTGCTTTGCGCAAAGAGAAGCAATAACATCGCAATTTATCGTGATTTAACACTATTAACGATGACAGCCACAAAACAAGAAAACTACAATATTTCTTATATTAGTTATGAAAGTTTTATAGTCGTGGGTTCAACCGAAAGATAGCCAATGGTAACACGGCTTGTATTATTCCCGAAAAAGTCCAGTTTCAGTAGAGAAAAACAAACTTTTTTTCGTCTAATCGAAAAAGCTCCCGGAACACTTTGAATGAATTATGACGTTTTTTTCTTGCATGTAATGCCATAGGTTTATAGTAAAATTAAACACTCTGACCAGGGGACCTGCTGTTATGCAGGCATATACACTGATAGACCGACAAAAAGCCGTTAAAACTGATGCAGAAGCTCAGTTAGTTTCTAATACTTCTAGGTTACTCGTGCACTCAGTACGACGCTCATATAATTAGTTTTTTTGGCAAGTAGCCTCATTGTTTTGCCTGGGCGCTTACATCACCGTCGTCACAGGGGAAGTCTAACAGTCTTTATTCAGGGTCGTTCTTACGTACGTGTTGTTGACTAAAATTGTGAAGCCATCCTACTGAGTTTGTGAAAGATTTAATAACTACTTTTTATATAGGAGGTCGATACCCCCTCCCAATTCCAAAGTCGTTTGCAACGATGTTTAATCCAGAATTTTGTTTTTTATAGGCTTTAAAGTAGGGGTGCCGTTCCTTAATTTAAATTAAAGTCGAGTCTTTTATTTTTTAGAACTCCATTATCTCCACTGTTTCATGTTGGAATCCAAAGCCTCAGGGCTACGTAGATACTCGGCTATAAAAATACATACTAGGTAGCTACCAGGTGCAAGTTTAATACTTCGTAGTTTTGCAATTGAATAGCAAAGTTGTCGTGCGTGGTTCCGAGTTAGTTTTCTTTCAGATCAGGATACAAAAATTCTAAAGCAAATCTTCACTAAACGGCTAACAATGGCTGTTTGTTTGTTTTTGCAGGACTAATGAATAGTTAAACTGAGCTTACATCAGAAATCTACAAGTGTACAACTTCTTGTCAGGCACCGTGGTCAGAAAAAATCTAAAAATACAACTGCTCAAGTACCAAAGGATTTTTCTGCTGGTTTTATTTTCACTCTTCCGGCTAATGAAGAATAATCTACCGATTGTAAGTGTATTAGAAGAAGAAATACCTCAGTTGCACTGAATCGCCGTACAAGATACTTTGGACAGGATTGGCCAAAAGACATTTGCAGACCACAAGCTTAGCTTTGGAACTTGTCAAAGGCGACAATCATATTAACAGATTTTGCAAACGTAAACACGTCACCCTGTGTAATCTCAGCAGATTCTAAAATCGTGACATTGCATAAAGTTTCAAACAAACGCACTTGAGCTCCAACTACAACATTTACCTACTTTCTACACTGCAGACCAGCCTGAACTAAAAACTAACCAAAGATTGGAGAGGTAAATAATACTTGTACAAAAAACTATCGACTTCCTGCTTCTACTGCATAATAAGTCAAGGCAAAAGAGTGTTCAACACCAATATTCCAGGAAGCCAAACCTTCGTCGCTATAAGATAAAACACAGGAACTGAAGCTAGCTTACGCGTTTTGAAATCTCCAGTAGCAGCTCCGAAGAGGTAGACAAGAACATGAGTTCTTCAAACACAACAAACAGCTCAAATCCCTCCAATTCTATTCCAGAGCCGAGTTTTTCGGCGCACATACGTTTGGCTCTATATGTTTTGGTTTTTCTTTTCTCCCTTGTAGGAAACAGTATTGTCATCCGGGCAATTCGCCGAGTTCCAGACAGAAAACCTTTTGGTTATATTCTTGTGACAAACCTTGCGACCGCCGAACTGGCAAATACACTGCTGCTTATGTGGAATGCTGCATACGAGGAATTAGGGCGACACTGGATCTTCGGCAAGTTCTTGTGCAAAGCTGTATATTCTTTGCAGATTGTCTGTTTTACAGCAGTTGGATACACACTTGCTTCCATAGCTGTGTACAGATGGAGTATGATCGCTGCTCCATTGACCAGGAAGACTCTCACCAAAACCCAGACAAAAACCCTGATAGTTATGACCTGGTTGGTAGGGGTTGTGGCGGCGCTGCCAGCTGCGGTCACACTGGATGCAGTAGAGAAAAAAGAGTTTGGAAAGACGTTTTGTCAAGAAGAGTGGCCTTCCCAAGTTCATCAACACACTTACACCATCATCTACATGATAACTGTAATTCTTGCGCCTACAGTGGTGATTCTTGTTTCGTATACCATGGTCGCACTGAAGTTGCGTCGGCATATCGTAACCACCAAGCAACAGGTGCAGAGAGAGGAGCACGACTCGATTATCACCAGCATGACAGACCTTAAACTAACAGAATCCCGTGCGCTCAGACTTGATAGAAACGGCGACAAGCCATCCCATCAGTTCTACGCTCTGACTATGTGTGTGGAAAACAGAAAACCGGATCAGAGACAGAGTGTCGAGCTGGTCAAAGTTAGTCAAAAGACGGAATTGAATCAGGTAGAAACACCATCGACTGCAGAAAGGCGAACAGCAGCAGAAAGGAAGATTACAGAGCATGAGAATGACCTTCTGAAGATGATATACATTATTGTCTTTATATCGGTGGTGTGCTACCTTCCCATCCAGGTGATCTATTTATTGTATGAGTTCGACATGCCGGGGATGTTGAGGTGGAGGTACGCAGATATTGTGAGCCGGTACAGCGTCTGGCTGACAATTCTACCGAGCGCCTTACATCCTCTTTGCTATGGAACAATGAGCAAGTTTTATGCGAAAGTGTTTTCTAAGATTGTAGCTTGCAGGTAATACACGTTTTTTTTATAACGGAAACAGTAAATTTTGGCCGAGCCTCAGTTTTCTTAAGTTTTTAGGAAATCCCATCCTCAATTGCTCTTAAGCTGTTCTTACCTTTAAAAGTACTCATAAGAACAACATTAGTAAGAAATAACTCATAAACTATTTCAATATTGAATATATCTAACTTGCGGTCATCAAAACGGATAAACCACAATTGAAACTCGATCAATCTTAACACTTGGAGTATTCCAGTGCTTGAGACAATCGAGTTCGAGAAGAATAAAAGAATTTTACTTGATAGAAAAGTAAACCTTGCATCTATTTTTTCAAATCCCAGCCTGGATTGTTCTTGCGTTTTTCTTAATTTTTGGTCAAATTTTAGCCTTGTCGTTCTTAGAATACTGTTCTTATACAAAGAGCGTGTAGGAAACTTTACGCGGAAATCTTGACTGACAAGCTAAAGAAGTCACGGCTAGCCTTAGGCGAAAGCACTTCGACGGCTAAGGCGATGTGTACTAGTCAGGGGGACGGGATCGGGGATCCGAGAGAGGAGGAGGAGTAAGATTTTATAGTTAACTGATTGGAGGTCGCAGACGTATTATAGATTACACATTTGTGGGTTGGGGTACAAATTTAAAAGGTAGGGTCTAAAATAGTAATTATACACCCTAAAGCAAAGACTAAAGAGATTTTGGTAATTGCTGAAACAGATGACACAAATGGCGTTCCAGTTCTTTAGAATTGGGGTTAAATACTTTTGGATTAGTAGAGTTTCAAGGCGAAGCATTTTTAGGGTATGCTTTTAATCACTCCCATGAGCACTTCGGACAACTGAGCCAACCAAGGAGAAATATTCCATCTGGTGGCGCTGAAGAGGTCACCGTCCTTTTTAGGTGTAAACTTTTTGACAAAGATGCCGGTGTACTATATAACTCGGTATCAACAATTGTCAGCTTAGCAAGCGCGAACTATCGGATCAACTCCTCACAACAAAACAAGTTCCACAAATAATTAACGCTGAACTATATTATATCTGTTACAACTGTTTTCAAAGCTGCAGAATCTTTCTTTCACTGTAGAGTTTGCTTTGGCTGCCATAAAGCTAATTCCAAAACGAGCCGTAACTCTATGTACCGGAGGTTGGAGCATTGCATTGGTAGTGTACATTTCGGCAAATCCTGTTAATCGTGATTATTCAGACAAAACAACAACAGCTACAACAACATCAATAAAAATAACAATATTAGTAGAATAAATAATAAACAAAATAAATAACTTTATTTACGTCTCAAAGTATCTAGCCATGGGACTAAATGGGGAGACAGCACAGATCTCGGCGTTAAGGCTTGATGTTACGGAGGGAGGAAAACCGGAGAACCTGGAGAAAAACCCTCGAAGTCAGGTTGAGATCAGCCAAATCTCAGCCCACATGCGAATCCCAGGGTTATAACCCGGGTCCGTAGAGGTGGGAGGCGCGAATGCTAACCACTCGATCAACCTGACTTCCCCCAAGAAGTAAAGTGATTATAATGTAAAAAAATAATAGTTAAAAACAAAAGTCGTAGTCTGACATGACCTTGACCCCATAACTGGGGGAAGCATTTACTCAAATAGCCCTATAATAGGAAACTGAAATTCTTGAAATGGTGTGTCAATAAAGAAGAAACCAGAAAATATGGTTAAACCAGAACCTAGTGGTTACTTTAAGAAATAATGGAAAGAAACAACGAGTTTGGTGGCAGGGCTCCAATGGCTTTACGAAGTGTGAAACTCAAGAGATAAGGGAAGTTTCTTCGCGCAGCACATTTTGTGAAATCCTCATCATCATCTTTATTTAAAACACGGTAAAATCATTAGCGTAACACCATAAACATGTATAAAAACTTCGATAAAAGGACGTTTACAGACACTGGTTTCCATGATTGCCGTGTGGGTCTGGAAAAGGAGAATGAATTCTTCTTTTGGAGATTGCGAGGGAATTTAAATTTCGCACATCATTTGGTAGGTTGTTCCAAATTTTTGCATCACTGTACTGGAAACTTGATTTTCCATAATTCGTTCTAGATAGGGGAAGTGCCAGTTTGTTGCCTCTATCCCTTAGGTTATATCTAGAGTTACAGTTAACAAACAGGTCCTCTAAATATTTGGGGGAAAAACCATTAAGAGTTTTGAACAGAGCAATGGATAGTTGTTTATCTCGTCTAGTGGAGAGATCATCCCAACCTAGGAGATTTCTTAAATAGCTTGAGCTGGTGTCAAAGTTAGACTGGGTTATTGCTCTTGCTGCGCGATTTTGGAGATTTTGTAATTCTCAGGAGATACTTGCCTGGGAAAGAAGCCCTCATGCCCACTTTCTCAAAGAACGATTAGCGCTAATCCAGGATTAAACGTTAATTAACTATTTGATTATGTTCTGTTTCCCAGAGGCTGAACAACCAAATGATCACGAATCCAATCTAAAAGCAGTCCAAATCTGTAGTTAGCGTTAATTGGCTTTCGAGGAATCAACACAATGGATGTGAAATAGCCACAACAACAACGCCATCAACAAAAACAGTATACGATATAGTCGAAACCATTCGAAACAACTGACTTTTACTGCTTCTGATTTGCCACTTATGTCTCCATGGAGGAAGGACTCCAAAATAAAGGGGGGGAGGAGATGTTTGTCGGCAAGTTTAAATTGGACCCTCAAAAGGTACTAATCTGGGTGTGGCTTAAGCTGAGTTTTGACCCTAAAAGATTCTAACCAAAAACAAAGACAAACAATCAGTTTCAATGAATTTAATAGCAATAAAAATGAAAACTTATCCTAAGCTGTGATTTAGATGGAATGCCATTCAATTGACGGCGTGACACTGCTAAAAAGTACCGTGCTGTCTGCAGGTCTAAATGTGCTTTGAACAACTTAATCGGTACAAAAACCAAGAATTTTAACCCCTAAGTGGCACAAGAGTATCTCCGCTCCTGTAAGTAAGGGTATGACTAGCCGTTCCGTTAGCCTGCGTAGAGGACAATCTTATTTTGGGGGCGAAAAAGTCGGGAATCGATTATTTTCCTCTAACATATGTAATAGAGGGCTATTTTACTCTTAGGGGATATTCGATTGGGGCAAGCTTAAAATCGATAATTTATCATGACGTTTCTGGTTGGGGATTAGGAGGGGGGGGGGGGGGGGGGCTACGA
>JAOBRG010027792.1:0-22916 GCA_027574985.1 Umimayanthus nakama | reverse complement strand
ACAAGCTCAAATATACTCGCTTTTAATTGGTTGCTGGCTGTGAAAAGGTACCCATTAGCGGCGTATTGATCAGCTTTAATGCAACAATTGCAGATTGTACTTGGTTTGCGTGTGACGCCATAGCCGCAATATTGGTGAACAATAACATTAAAAATTGCAACAACAATGCTTTGTTGTGTGCACCAACATGGCCGCCATAACTTTTGTCACTGAATCCCTGGAAATTAAATGCAAATGAAAACAGGGATTATAAGGATAATGACCATCGGCTGTGCATAGAGTGCAGAGTAGTTACACAAAGTTTCTTCCGATTGAGTGTTTCATCAATTGCTCTTATTGATTGCAATGCAAAAATAGTGTTGCATCGTTCCTCAATGCTCAAGCTCAATGTTTGATCTCAGCACACACGCACTTATGAAATCATGCTAGTGTTATCGTTAATTCTGACCAATCTCGTGAATTGTTAGTTTCATTATCCAGTTTTTGATCTTGTCCAATGCCATGTTCCATGTTTCACTTCAAATTCTAACCAATCTTCATTCAACAGATATTCTTACTCCACATCAACCTCCAATTTTTTAAACTATTGCTCCTTTAACCTTGAACAAGTAAGAGCTCTTCCCTCTCGCCTCCCAATGACTAAAGAAAAGTGACCACCATTTCTGCCTGGTAAGAACCTCCAACCCCCAACCAAACTTAAGGGTGATGCTACATCTCTTCTCCCAGCTACCCGTTACAAATGAAGGACCATCATCTCCCGACCTATGCATCCATCTCCCCCCTACACATCAATGTCTTTCGCCTACAAATATTAATCTTATTTTAGCATTGTTTTCCTGAACTAATTGGCTGTATTTGTTTCCTTTTTCAAGCCACTGTTTTGCATGTCTATCAGCTTCACGTCAATTTAGTTTCTTCAATGCACCAAGAGCCCTTCTAAACTCCATTCATAATACAATCTTATTTTAACGTTTTGATCTCGTAAATTTTAATAGAATTCTAGTCAATTTTTTTCTTTTGATTGGTTAAAAACTAGAAAGCAATTCATGCATTCTATTTTAAAATTATCAAGAAAAAATACTACATCAATTAGAAAAAATTTTCATTTACCACTTGATCT
The DNA here is from genome assembly GCA_027574985.1 of Umimayanthus nakama. Taxonomy (NCBI): domain Eukaryota; kingdom Metazoa; phylum Cnidaria; class Anthozoa; order Zoantharia; family Parazoanthidae; genus Umimayanthus; species Umimayanthus nakama. Next base: position 21,796 of record JAOBRG010027792.1, on the reverse strand, counting down.
TTCATTCATGCAATTGCTAAAAGCATGCTGGCTAGAATTCCATTATGAGCTTAGGAAAACTCGCAGTATCTAAAAGGTGCTGCATAACTACATTTTGTGCACACACGTCAAGAAGAATTACCAGGAATATCCGGGCTAATAACAATCCCACTGGCACTGCGCGTTTCTATGACTGTTCCGGAGTTCTGCTCAGAACTGGCTGCCACATTCTTGGGTTTTGGCTCAGTCCACTGACGGTAATAAAGAGATTGTTGCCCAGGGTTCGTCGTCACCAAGTGTGGACGGCCATGTCCTACCCAACGAGTCTGTGGTGTGGTGGCAAGGAGCAAGTGCTTGGGGTACCCATAAAAATCTGTCTGGAAAGCTTTGAAGGCCGAGCGCGAGATTAAGATGACCGGAAGTGGATGACTGGAGGAGTAGTGACTTGTCTTGGTTACGGTGCTGCCCACAGAGGCTTCACTTCCGCTGTCGTCTCTACCTTGCTCCCCGTCACTCGACTTCTCTCCAGGCTCGTCTCTTTGTAAGGACCCTTGATTGACGTCACTTCCTGTAGCTCGCACCCCAGTATTCGTAGCGCCACCCGCACCAGAGCCAGTGCCAATATAACAAGCTATTGCACTGAACTCTAGTTCCAGCGAGGATCGGTAGAGAAAGCCGCGGTCTATCAAGCGCAAGTCAATATACTTCAAGGACCTGGCAAAGACATAATCTATTAAGCGAAACCATGATCTTGAGTTCTATCTTAACCTTCTTTTGCTGGCGACTTGCAAGATATATTAACGTGGTCGGACTAAAATGCAGCACATTTTGTGTGCGAACCATAATAATTTATCGCATAAATTAAATTGGAATATTTGTAGTTGTGTTCAGATTCTCGAGCTCTCAAGTGAGGGGCTTTTAAAAGGTTAAACATGTTAAATGCTTCAAATTAAGAACCTTCAAAACCAAAAATATATAAAAAATCAAAAGCAAAACAAAGCAAAAAAACCTTTACAAAAATATTTTCTGAAAAGGTTTAAAACTCAGCCCAAAATTTTCCTATTTTACAAAGATATCTTATTTAAGTGAATAACTAAGGTTTTCGCTTAATGTTTTGAAAACCAAAAACAATACCGGAAGTAAGTTCTTAAATTAACTACTAGCTCACTGAATCACAAAATTATCAATTATGATTGCAGAACTGTGTTTGTTCAGACTGAGGTAGCACAATATGAGCAACGCTCATTTAGACAAAGTGTAAAGACGATTTATGTTTGTATACAATACACAAGTATTTACACTGACTGACAGTCAACTTATATTATTCAACCAACACTAACAACATGGGAACAAGGGACGAAGTAAAAGGTGGAGGTAAAGCAGATGTGGCCCAAGGCAAGTTTGATCTATGTTAAAAACCTTGACAAGCTACAATACTAATCAAGCGTGGTCAGAAACAATAGTTAACCCTCAGGATAGAAAGACAGACGAAATGACACACGTCTGCCTTGCCACCCCCCGGCATAATACTGCTAATTTAGCTAGTCACAATCTTGTATAAAACAGACGCTGTCTCACCTTGGAAAGGTTTCACCTGTTCTCTCCGTGCCACTCAGGAGTACAATGCACGGCAGGTCCAACAGATCCTGATAGCACTCTGGCACCCAGTCCTCACAGGGGGATCCTCGGTGAAACCCTGAAGAAGGGGCAGAGGGCATGGCTCATTATTTTGTTAAAGAATTAAGGAAAAATTGTAAGGTTACCATTTTTAGAGGTGGATATTTAAACAACAATAATAATAATAATAATTATAGTAATAATAATAAAAATAACAATTATCATTGTGATATACATATACTGAAATGATGACAATACTTGTAACAAACAGTAATAACTACTCACATGGAGACAGCACCTGTGAGCAGGCTTAAAGCAAACCCCAAACTCTGAAGCAGTTTGTTTAAACAAGTCGTTTTTGCCTTCAATAATCACGAGATTCACAAGAACCGAAGAAGAATACGACCAAGCTACAGAGACATACGTTATGCCAACACTGTACATATTTAATCGTCTTCTCAAAACTCGCCTTTTTAGGAAAGCTTATCTGCCTTGAATACTATCGGTCTAATACTATTATCATCGTAAAGATTTTAATGACTATAAAGATTGTATTGATTATAAATACCATAATTTTAATAATATCAGGATTGTAAAAACATTACTGATTATAGAGATTGTAAAGATTATAAATAATTTAGTTTCAATAATATCAGGATTGTAAAGATTGTAAATGATTATAAAGACTGTTCTGCGAGATTATTATACTGTAATGCGCATGTGAGCACCGGTAAATAAATTATTATTATTATTATGTTAAGACTATAGAAACCTTAAACCCCTAATGCTATCAAAAAGTGCCATTCAATTCCCTGGAGACTTGAAGTGCTTGATACCTCCACAAGCTCTCAGTACTTTACTACCCTAGATTTGTACTAGCCAAGGGACACTACATGTAGGGTTGGTTAGCTTTGTACTCTGATAATCTTGTAGAAATGTGACCTTTAGGTATATGAATGTTTAAATACTGTTATTGTTGTTGTTGTTGTTCTTCTTCTTAATTATTGTTGCCATTATCACTACTACAGGCCTTTTACTGAGAGGCGTGCGTTAACGCCTTGGTACACACTAAAGAGTGCTAGGCGTGCACAAGAGCGTAATTGCGTAAAAAATCGCTTCGAATTTGTGAGCTCTAACGTTTTTAGTTATCACATATTCTTTTGTTTTGGGGGCAGGTTATTTGCCGGTGCGGGTAATCTCTTGATTTAATTTTCCCATGATCGCAAAATTCAAAGACTTTGACGTCATAATCTAATCAAATTGTGATTTTTACCTAAAAGTTTGGGTCAATTCTGAATAAATTATGCATTAAAAGGTAACTAAGAGGTCTTTAAAAGTAACTGGGCTGTAAAACAAACCATGTGGACTTAAAAATACCTATCACACGCCTAGGAAAATAGGCATGCAGTTGTAAGAGCGCCTACCATTTTCTTCAGTGAAAGGCCTGCCAATACTAATATAAAAGTACAAATCATTATTATCCTTACTATTCTTGCTGCTGTTAAAAGCGTCCAGTGCACTACCTACCCCTGTGCATTCTCCACATCCTCAGCCTTATCAAGAAATACTCCTCCACTTCGAACTCTCCTGTTCCACTATCGTGGACGATAGCAAATCGATACTGGAAGCCCAGCCTTACAGGAGCAAATATGTTAAAAACAATCAGTATCAAGGTGAAGTACTTAAACAATACTGAAACCCCTATTACCGGTACAGTGTTTATTAAACATTTATTACTTATTTGAGATTAGATGAATTGTTTTATGCACATTCATGAGCCACCCAGGAGAGGGGCGGGCAACAGAAAGAGGCGGCACTCCTCTATAACGCCCATACCCGAATGCGCCACTCTTCAGTGCATTGTTTTCAAACCTCGTGGTCTCAAACACATGTTCAGTCGCTAGTCCAGGACTAGGTTAGAAAGTACAACCAGATCCTGGGCTGAAACAGGATAACTGCACTATGGAGGAACCAGCGACTCCCACCAGTCTCTCACACACGCATAAAAATATCGGGTATATGTACTCAACAAAGTTTTTTCATTTCCGGCTACAGAGCAAGTGAAGATTTTGAATTCATATTTGTTTAAAAAATTCAAAATATTTTAACTTCTACCTAAACGGTATATGTTGAAGAATGATGCCCGAAGTTTGAAGAATTTCACAAATTAAAACGGTATTTATTTGGTCAGAGGCCTTGTGGCCTGTAGGTACTAGAATGGACATGTTTTGTTTTGTTTTGTAGACCATACTGGGATTATTATATACCTGTCTCTGGTATTCTTCAAGGTTTCGTATGCTAGAGTTGCCAATTCAGATGAGGGAATTCTGATAGCAAGCATTGCTCCACTTCCATCAGCATTCCTGACCGGGGATTCCATGATTTCTCGCATGATCTGCAGTGTCTTGAGAGAGCAGTGAGGTTCTGCAGGTTTGATGCCTGCTGTCCACATGATTGCCGCAGCATAGTGACGAATCAAAAGGTAGCAACGAAGCACACTTACATCAACATCTTCAGCAGTCCTTGAGTAAAAGCAAGTTTGGATTTCTTAGATGAAGATCTGTTTTTACAAACTGAAACTGGTGCAAACTAAAATATAACAGGGATTAGTACCTTTTATTAGAAATTTGCGCTCAATGGAATTAAAGCAAATTGTTAAAATTCGCGTTAGTTTTAGTCACGCTAACTACGTTGAGCGTTAATTTATGAGACGTTAATCAAGTGCAGAGCTGTTTTCCGCGGACCTCAGTAATTTTCAGTAATTTAACCCAATTTTGGAACATGTCCAAACCTTTTGACACGCTTTTAACAGATAAAGGAAACGGCAATTTTTTGTCAGGGTGGAGATCTGCCGATATCATGGACTGCGTGAACAACCCTAGAAAAGGCCAGATTCCAACAAGTAATCCCTGCGTTTAGATATTTGCGAACTGTTGTGTCGAGCACCTGGCTTAGTTTTTTCAGTTTTGACTTTTTTGATTCAAGTATCGAAATAAGTTTGTTCGAGTTGTTACCATCAACTGTGTCTTAATAGCCTTTCAAAACCTCCTTTAATTGTGAAATTCTTCCTCCTCTTTCGCGTTCATTTTCTTTGTTCGAATTTTGTTTTTCCTTAACGTAACTCACTGTTATTCAGAAGATCAAGAAAAGGTCTTCTGTGATATGAAGCTGAAACATTTAGAACCTTTACTTTTTGGCACTTTTGAGCACTATAAAATAATTATGTATATCTATTTTTCTCGCAGTGTTTTAATTTGACAATAAATTGTGTAAAACTCTTTTTATTCTTAAATACATAAATACATATTTAGTACTGTATAGACCACTTTCATAATATGCTCCAGTGACTATAAACAAATACTTCAAGTCGCGGCCAGAAAGGCCAAAATACAGCAAATGTATGAGTTTTAGCCTTTCTGGCCTCGACTGAAGTTATTGTTTTTGGTCATCTGGGCGTCTTATAAAAGTGGTCTATGCATTGTATGTACCATACATGTGCTAACTGCAAGACGAATCGTGTTTCGTAACATAACATGTACTACAAAAGCAAATCATCCTATGTGCCAGACAATTCTCTGCGATTATCTTGTCTGTCAAGCTTGAAGGATTGAGGAGCATTTTCAAAATCAATTATTAAACAACCAATCAAGTCAGGTATAGACTAATTACTCAAGTCTTGGTTTGGAGACTGTTTAAAAAATATGTAAGATGGAAAACAAAAAAATTATGATCAATCTATTCCCTAGACTCACAAATTTTAGATGAGCAACAACCAGAGAAGTCTTTAAAACCAAAACTAATACAACATAGACTGAAACAGAAAACAATAGCAACTAACCAAAAAAAATGCAAAAGACCTGTAATTAAACTGATTCACAGACTCATAGTTCAAGGTTACTGTTTACTTTGGCAGTTTTGTATGCAGCAAATGGGGAATTTTTCTCAAATGCCTGCAGAAAATTAAGGACGCTTTCAATTATTTATAATAAAAATCGCCAGGATGGAATTAATTAAATTAGTATCATCATAGCGACTTTACCTGCTAGTACGAAGTGCCATTCTCTCGAAAGCATCATCTTGCCTGATGAGTGGAAATTGGTGAGTCCACTTGATGGAATCACAGTACTCCTTCATTCCAAAGTACATGCTGTCTTGCTCATCCACAAAGCTGTCTACCTCATCAGCTTCTGTTAAAAAGTCTGTAAGCACATCACAACAGAACATAGTCACACTCAAAATTATCATTGAGCTACTTTATGAAAAACATCGGAATTTTGCATTTTTCAGGACATGAGCCAAAACGTTTGGATGTAATAGAAACTGATGTCGATTTATAAGTTTATGTGAATAAATTTTCACATGTTTATTTTTTTTGTTCTTCTTATTATCATCACCCTTATTTTAGCCAATCTTATGCCCTCGATTTGCTTGGCTGGAAAAATCTGTCCTCAACAAGAGCATATGACAAATTAGTTATAGTATACAAGGCCATTAATAATCTTGCGCCTGAATATTTGTGTAACATGTTTCAGAGTTGAAACTATTAGTATAGCCTTGAGACTCTGGGAACAGGCTGTCCTCACCAAAACCACGTACTGACTATATCAAACAATCGTTTGGTACCGTACTTTGGAATGACCTACCATCTTCAGAGCGCAAAACAACCGCACTGCCAAGTTTTATAAGAGTGGTAAAGACTCTTTTTCGAAAGCAGGCTGGCACACAACAAACTTGTAAAACAGTGACGTACGTTATCTTTTCTTTTAAAACGTAACCTATACCATTGAACGATTTTTACCGTGTCTAAAAAAAGTATGTAGGTATGTGTGTGTGTGTGTGTGTGCGCGCGTGCGTGTGTGTGTATGAATGTAGCCGTAACGAATCCAGTAATGCAGAACAGCTAATGTAGCCAGACAGCTAGCAAGATAAAATATCGACACTGCTGCCCTTTCGGAGGCCCGTCTGAGTGAAGAGAATCCGCTTTCAGAAAAGGGTGCAGGGTACACTTTTTTCCTGGAATGGACAAGGCAGAAGAAGAGAAAAGAGAAAAGGGAGGAGGCTTTGCCATTCGGACAGAAATCATCAAGCAGCTTGAGCAACCTTATGGAGTTCGTGACCGAATTATGTGTTTAAGGGCTCCCCTATCCTGTGAACGTTTTGTAACTGTCATCTCAGTGTATGCTCCTACCTTAGGTAGCAACCAGGAATCTATTATGGCTTTTTATCAAGATTTGCGTAATTGTACTATGTAATGTTGATACCGAATACAGATAAGATTTTACTACTTGGAGATTTCAACGCACGTGCCGGAAGCAATCACAGAAACTGGAATGCACTAGGACAACATCACACGGTACTGACATGATGATTAGGTAATGGACTTTTACTTCTACAACTATGCACAAAGCAGTGTGTAATACTTTCTACCAGCAAAAGGTCATGCACAAGGTAACATAGATACATCCAAGATCAAAGCATGGACACATCTTGGATTATATCATCACGCGATAGCGAGACCTCCGATGTTCCGTGGGATTCATACGTGGGGCAGAATGTGGTACAGACCACAAACTTGTACGTGGCAAGCTGAAGATGTGCACCAAGAGAAAGGTGAAAGCAACTGGGTTGAAAGTGCCAAAGCGCATCGATGTTTCCAAGTTGAAAAATTCAGAAGTAAAGGAAACACTCAGAAATACGTTTGATAACATTGACGTTGGTGGAACTTGGGAGGAGTTTAAAACACGAGCATACGCAGTAGCGGTAGATGTTCTTGGTACTAAAAGAACAAACCACAGAGACTGTTCTGATGAAAACGACGCTTCAATCACCAAACTCCTGAACGAGAAAAATAGGCTGCACGAGAAGCTTCTCAGCACAGATGGTCCAGGGAGGACTGCTGCAGAACAAGCCTTTACGAAAGCCTAGTCGAGACTTCAGTGTGAAGCTCGACATATGAAAAACAAGTGAAGAGATGTAGCAGTTTAGAACGAAAGCAGGTGGAGCACGCTGAATTGAAGCGTGCAGTTCCAAAAAAAGATGGTAGTGCTGTCCCTACCGATGTCATAAATGAGCTGAAGTGTAGCGTACTGAATGCGGACGTCTTCCTTTGTCAAAGGCAGGTTTGGTTAACTATTTCAAATCACATGGGCAACGGCCAAACAAAGAAGTTTATGAGAATGTTCTGCCTGGACGTCCGCAAAACCACATCTGCCCTACATGTGGCTCGGTATGCAAGTCGTTTGGCGGTTTCCTTATCCTTTAGCTCCTAGATGTGTTTGCATGGAGAGGCAGGTGCTGTGTGAATTTTTGCGATATATAAGGAAACCTTGTGATTGTTAAATCTAGTCTTGAAGGAGTGTTCAGTTGAGCCGATATAAATTTAGGCTGGCCAATATTGGTGGTGACAGTAGCTTTGTACACTATGCCAATTGTCTGGCACGCACCACCAAGAGGACATGAATTCTTTAGTTTCTGTAGTTGTAGCTGTTGGAATTAGAGTTGCGGGTTTCGTTTATGATTTTGCATTGTGCTCTCTGATTAAGTTACACGTGTTGCTTGTGCTACTGAAACTAACTTTGACATTGTTCCGATTGAAGACTTTGTGGAAAATGTGTGATTTTGGGAAGTGTTTATCAATCAGCTTTTTCTTTTGTTCTTGCAACATTTGTCTCGACATCGGCGCTTCAGGGAGGATTGAACCATATTGTATTTCTTGGTCTATTTGTTTTTCTTTTGCTCCCATTCTGGCTTCTAGATTTTGCATAGCTGATGCTCTTTTTAACTCCGCTAGATTTAAGACCATCGATATAGATCTTCGATGCCTTGTTACATTTTTATGTATGTATATATGTGTGTGTGTATTGTGTGTGTGTCTGTCTGTATATGTATGTAAACTGATTTTCTTTAGAACGTCATGTACACTTCGGTTTGAGATCGTTACTTTTTTCTTTAAACGCAATTTTAACTGAATCAGAGGGAAAAAACAGGTATTAAACATTTATACAAATTCAAAGAAATCACAAATATCACATGTATATAGAATGTCCGAAAACAAAATCACAAAATTTTGAATCATCCTTTGACAAGATACAGTGGAAGAGCAATGGTTGTGAGAAGTATAACCGTGCAGCCGTGCACAGATCTGCAATTGGGTGATTAGCACAACGTGTGGACATGGTGAAGTTGATGATAACTTAAAGCTATTCCAGTTCATGAATTAGACTTGCTAAATATGACTTTTGTATAACTGAAGTCACATTGAAACCGTTACTGGTAAATTGAGACTTTCTTACCGGCAGAAGATCGTGTTTCTGTCCAATACACCTCGTTGTCTGGGTCAATGAAGGAGCAGTTTGTCTGGAACAAGTAAGGTGTTGCAGTAACGAACAGCGGAATCATGTTACTGGCCTCCATGATGTTCCTGTAATAAGGAAGGTCAAGCACTCCACGGGGACTGGAGTAAAACTGTACTTGGTCAAATATGAGAACAAACAGTGTTGAGGACTGCTTCTCAATCTTGTCCAGGAAAGCCTTCAGTTTATCTACACTATCCTCTGAGTCATGTTGGATGATGTAGTTCTTTGCTGTTGTAAGCTGTGTGGCAGACGACTCGCTTTCCAATCCCAGATCCGACAGCAGGCCAGATTCTGCCAGTCTCCTTGCTGTCTGGTTAAATAGAGTTGTGACGGGTGGCACAACAATCGTCACACTAACTTTCGAGTACAGGTTGAGATCCAGGATTGAAGAGTTCTCTGCAATGGTGCAAACTTGAGCCATCAGCTGCTTCGCCATGAGGTTTTGTGCTGCATAGATTGCAGACGAGTTCTGTTTCCAATCATGCTTACCGCTGTGCACTTTAGGTTCTAATTTCACAGCTTCATCAGCAAGGACTTTCATCCTTGGAAAGCCATTGAAGGGTATGTACACTAACTGACCATAGCCCATGACTTCCTCAAAGTTGCCGACCATCTGTTCCAAAGCATCACTGGAAAGTCTGAACAACTGCTCTAACTTGGCGATGTTATCAGTAATTCGCGCACCAACTGGGTGACCAATCATCGCTTCATGGAGGTACTTAGCTTGGCTCAGGCTGGTTACAAGCATGCAGAACTCTGGTGGCTTCTGTTGTGAAGTTGACAAAATGAAGATGAACTCAGGTATTGGCACCTTTGGAAACTTGTAATGGTTGTGTTTGTGAATCTCATGGACAAACTTGAAAGCTCTCATAATGGCATTGTCCAGTGAAATAGGAGATGTCACGACCTTCACTCTGCCCTTAGAGGGAGTGGCTGCAAGATTGGCCAGTGTCGGCAACTGGACATGAGTGAGAATGTTACTATGGGCAACCAAATTAGGTTGCTGGAAACTTGCTGAGAGTTCTAGCTGACCATCTTGCAGCAGCGACTCTATGTCCTCTCTGCTCAAGCGATCATCCTCGACCAGTTGTGAGAAATATTGAATTGTTAGTAGAATAGCCATTGGCGTTGTCAGGAGCGATGGACTGTCACTAAGGTTCTTACTGAGCTGACCCTGTGAGGGAGAGTCTGCTGGGGAATGGAGACCTGGTGGGTGGGTATACTGATCGTGATCAGAAACCAGAGGGGGATCAAAGCATCCAACTAGCAAGTCACTGATGATGATGTCTTCTATGCTGCAAGGGATGTTGGGAATAGAATGTTGGCAGAGGAGAAGGACTGGGCAGACACCACAAGCCGCCGCTAACCATGGTTTGGTCGGCAGCTCACCTCCGTCACTGGTCTGGGCTGGTGAATTAGGATCCTCATCATCTGCAACAGATTGAGAAACGTATCTTTGTTTTACACTCAAAACATACAAGTATAATCAAAATCTGGTGTCAAAAACTTATATCAAACTACTGAGTATTCCTCAAATATGGACCAAATCAAAACTTAAACAAAGCCCAAATTCAGGAATTAACTTTATTTAAACCACAAAGACATCACAGCTTCATGCAAAACTGACAAACGTAATAACTGAGATCGATTCTCAAAATCATCAAAACACAACATAGCATAACAACTTGAACTCAAAACTCTACTTGTTTTCTGTCTTCTCTTTGATCTTGACTATGAAAGCCGTGTACCTTTATTTTCAAATTCAGTGTACGGTAAAGCTTTTCAAGGAGGCCCAACTACATGTACAGTACACTCAAAACTCTTGAAGTTAGAGGTATTTTGAGTTAGATACAATGTACAAAACCCCGACTGCTTGACTGTTTATAGCTATTCTTTAATTCTTACCACTGTGCACTACAGTCACTCCCCCATTAGTGGAACCAGATTCCCATCTGGTTTTCTTCCTTGGTGGTGCAAAGTATGGCGCTTGAGAAGAATAGGTTCCACTGTCATAAGCATAATGCGGGGACTGTGCATGGGGGTGAGTTGTTCCTCTGTCGCGTGAAGGTGGGGGCATCTGTGCAGCATCAGACGTTAGGTACCGTGGATTGGATGGAACCTGGGGTGGACCTGTGAAGAGGTGAACAAAATGGTTAATACTGACAGTTATGATCATAAATACGGTATGTTGTAAATTATTCAATCCTGATACTTCAAGTTCTTCTTAGACAGTAATACTTTTCAAAAAAAAACACAATGTAAAACTTCTTGCTCCGATGCAATTGGAAGGTGGTATGAATCCCGGATTCGGTACTGATGCCTCAAAATAATGACTGGTTTATTAAAGGCAGATCTTTGTACATTGTACATATTGAAACATTGCTAACAGTACCTGATGTGGAACTTGCTGCTGACTGATCACAGGGAACTTCAGACTTTGATCCATGACTGAAGGGCGAATATGGACTGTCCACTGGATAGATACGTTTCTTTCCCTCTGCACAAAAATACACCAGAACTACATGTACTATTTGTACAAAGCACCATGTAATTTAAACTATGGAATGCAAATTCAAATATTTATTGCTGCTACTTAATATATATTAGTAAGTTGTTGGTGGGTGGTGCTAAAAATGTTTCAGCATATCGAACTTTGTCCTTCCGCTGTAATACTTGTTGCCTTGGCAACTTGATAGGGCTTCATATCCACTGCTTTTAGCATTCAACTGCAAAAATGAGTTTGGGGACCTAAGTTAAAAATTAAAAAACCTAAACTTTTCCAGAAAAATAGCGTAGTGCCAGACTGTGACAACAATGTTAAAAAATATTATTTGAAACGTCAAAGGTTCCCTATATTAATACATGAAATCGAAAAAAACACAATATCCAATAGTACTAACAGCTAACAACGTAGAGTATTTAATCTCAACTTAGCAATATTGAAGAAAAGCACACACAGAAGTCAAAAGCCCTAAGGCCAAGTTCAATTTGATCCCTGAATATTTGCACAACCAAGTGAAATATATACTGTCTTAGACGTCTTAGTTTAAATAGAAAATATTTTATTCAGTGGCTTTTAAAAACCTATTAAACTTACAACTTCTAGAAAAGTTTAAAATGTTAAGCAAAAAAGGTACAAGTCTAGAAAACCAACGGTAAAACTACTGCATTAATTAAGATAATGAATAAATGATTTTATAATATTCTGGAATGTTTACCTTGACCTGCACTAGCTACATGTAGGTCAGACCCCCTTGAGGGCAAGGATTGGAACAACATCTTATTACAGATCCAGACTAAAGGCCTGGTGTTTTTTATTACTAAATCTTTTATTTATTTCAATTTTCAAGAAACACACACAGTTTTATTTGTTTGCAGACACTACAATACTGTAACTACAAAAATAAAGTTTACATAGTAAGACAATATCAGTGAACTGACAGAAATGAGTGATTTTAGAACTGAGATTGTTCCAGTATGAAAACTAATGTTTTCATGATGTCAAAGAATTAAATCTACCTGTAAGAGTAACAATCCCTTGACTCCGAGCATTAGTTCTCACTCTTATGTGAAGTACATGTACCGGCCCTTGAGATGTGGGTGCACTGTTTTCCAATACGTGCAACATTAAATATTTAGCACCCTGTAATTCCAAACTGGGAACTACAGTGCATAAAAATGTGATGTTTATGTGTTGTTTTATCACTGTATAACTTTACAGCTATAGTTTAGTATATTTGGCACCAGTGGCCATCGTTTACATTATTTTATGGCTACAGTACACAAATGTCATGCACCTCAGTGTGAGGATTACCCAGCTGGTACAGTCTTGTCAAAAAATATAACTATGGGGTATTTTTTAAAGTGCTCTGAAAGAACACCAATGTGTGTGTATGTACAAGTACTTTACACTAATAGCTTAAAAATGTTTCTGTCCTTGGATGAGTAACCCTTGATAAGGCCAGGGACTCAAAATTAGATAGCTAGACTACTGTAGCACTAACTTAAGAGATCTAACATGTACAAACACACAAACCCCACACACACACAATTACTGTATCTATAATTTAATTTACCTGTTCCTTTCCAAGGTATCACTTGTCCTTTGTGGAGTATTCCTTCAGAGTCAGTGATGACATAATACTTAATGTGTTTCTGTTTCTTAGGCTGGGTAGCCAACCGTAGGTTAATGTGGGTTGAGAACTCGGTGAAGTAGCGAAACCCCTTTGCACCACAGCCGACACAGTTACCACCAAAGCCAAGCATTGTCACTCCAGTGTTCTCATCTGGAAGGTAGCGATTATCAACTGCTGCAACAAGAGTCATCCCAGGCAACATGGGTGACTTTGTACCTACAAGGGAAAAGCCCTCTGGAACGTCCAGTTTCACCCCAGATTGAGCAAGGCGTGCCAAGCACAGCTCCCCTCCACCTTGGCATTTCCCTGTTGGATTGAAGAAAGAAACCTTAAATTATGCCTTCAAGAGACTCAGTCATAACAAGGGCTGGTTTGTATGCAATTATAATTTTGATAATCCAAGACTTCATGTAAGTATTCTTGGTTTGCAAGTGACGTCATAGCCACCTTGTTGATGTACAACAACAACAGAGTTGTAATTACATTCTTTTGTCGTGCACACCAGCAAAGCCGCCTTACCCTTTGTCGTTTAAATCCCTGGAGATTGAGTGCAAACCAAGAATAAGTGTATTTCTGAGATTTTTCCAGGAAAAGAACTGAATACACACAGCAAAGGCAGTGAACTATCTAATTTGAAAAGCAAAAAATTAATAAAATTAATAAAAATTTTTAAAAAAATTATAGAATGAACTACAATTTACAGTTAATAGGAGAATTCAGCAATATAAAACAGCATAAATTTTTATTTTGTGCTGAGTCTACATAAAAGAGTTAAAGAAATGGACAATTGTTTTTCAACAAATTAAATTAGTGTCACAAACTACCTGGAGTAGTGCAAACACCAGCAGTTTGTACTGACTGATGAGGGGTTCCAAGATACGACATTTGCTGAGAGCCTGGATGGGGCACTTGCTGCTGCTCACTGAGGGGCATGTTTGGACTGCTTCCGCCACTACTCTCGGCACTTGCTCTGCTGTCCCTGTCAGTGTCAGAATCCCTCACAAAGCCTGGGATCTGCCTGACATGTTCACCAGAAAGAGGATGGGACGAGCTTGGAGGTGGGTAATACATCCTGCCAGTATGTGAACCACCTGTTATAAAATTTATACAATTACAGCAGTTAATACGTTTAACTAGAACTTTCATAAAATACCAAATGTGTACAATTACAGCAACAAGGGAATGATTTCAGAACAATTAACTGAGAACTATTTGCTACAAAATACATGTTAACTACTACTGACAGTTTACAAAACAGTTTTCTGTTTACTCCCTGCTCTTCTCTTTTGATTTATCACATACACTCCAGACTCTTCTTGTTTAGTTTTAAATTTAAATTCTGAAAGTCTCTCTCTGTTTGGACTTTCTCATTCAACCTACATACACAGCATACAATCATGGACATGTAGAGCTCACTCTATATCAAACTTGTATGTAGATGGGCTTTAATCACCATTTGAAAAAATAATATTTTTCCAGTAGCTTAGTATAGTGAACATATTACTACTAATATTTTAAATTTTACGTAATAAAAATCTTTTTTAGCTGTTATAGCAAAACTGTCCGAACTTGAACACTTCTAATTCATCAAAAAGCAAGAGTTTCGTGGGAGGTGATTGAGAAAAAGTTATAATTATACAAGTAATTTATTTTAGTCTTTGTAACTGCCGAAGGATTCATTTAAAGCAAAGTTTTTCCCATAATGTTATTACACCACTGTTTTAGCTGCATACATGAATTAACATTTTTTTTGCAATACTTATGTAATTATTCAGACATGTACCTTACTGTTACATTGTAGTGTATTTTAGCCATTTTGTATTTAAAGAATGTAAATTGGCCCAAGTCAACCACACGATTGTATAACTATTATAAGCTTTCAAAAATATTATTAAGTCATTCCTTTGTAAAACATTGTGTTTCACTCACGTGTACTAAAATGTTTCAATAAAGATATTTTTAAATGCACCACCAATTAGGGGGTAGGATGTTGATTGCTGAGGAAGGTCAATGCCAAGAAGTGATAAATTATTGTTAAAAAAAAACTTCAAGTTCAAGTTATTTAAAATTGGCAAAACTAACATAATTTTTCTAATTAACTATTATCTAAGTTCATTACTCGGGAAGGCGCAGAGTTGAGGTTGCAGCTAAATTTGTTGCTTTCATTGTTCATTGCATGCATTTTGTGAGATGATATGAACCCATGCACATTTCTCAAGGCATCTTCAGTTGGTAACACAGTTGCATGTTAGCACATCCAACCTAGAATCTAGATCAAAGTTTGGTTCCAGGTGGAGGTACTTTGAACAAACTTTTCTTCTTTTTTTTCTTGCTGCAGTAAATACGTTTCCCCTTCTCATTCCACAATCAACTGACACATCAACAGAAAGCAGAGAAACCTTAGAATGCCATTATAAGTGTGATATAATTAAACAATCTATAAAATATTATTGCCAACCATTCAGTTTACCACAATTTTCTGTTCCGCTATATATGTACAGTACATGTAGTAAATATAGGAACTGTAGTGAACAATTCAGATCGATCGAAGTATATATACTATTTCATTCAACTTTAAAATTGAAGCATCAGCTAGACTGTTAATTGGGTGTGTATAGCTTCTTAATGTTTTTGTTTTTGTTAAAAATAAATGCTAAATATTTATAAAAAAAATTATTGATCAACAGCTATTGAAAAATGGATAAAAAATGCCTTTCATGTCAAAGGTTGAAGGGCAGGTTGTTACATGGTTCGAGAGACAGAGATGGAATTTCACTAATTTTTTGGACTTGTAGTTAGAGTCAGCTACTGGCTAGGGAGAAGCAGAAATTTGTTTGAAACAAAGTTCATCTAAGTAAAGATTTCTTTAGATTTACATGTAGGTTGTCTTTAATGTACAGAGGCAAATTAAGTCAAGCGGAATCAGTGCAATCCACATACTATAAGGATTTATTTGCCTGGAGCATGATGCTAGAAATACTAATTCTGTTGGCAATAGAAAACAGTTAGACAAGTCAAAATATGACTGTGTGGTTTAATCAAGTTTAGAGGTGACAAACTGTTCACAGTCAATGCAAGGAGTTTATAACTAATCACTCTCTCATTAGATATTTACAAATCTTTGACCTTTTTAAGGAAAGGACAATAATATTAAAGCTAATCAATTGAAGAACTGGTAGAATTTATAAAGGAATGATTTTAGGTACAGAACATGCTGTAAAGCTTTTAAAAAGAAACTAATCACTGAGCCAAACAATACTGATTCAAGTATTTTTGACTGTTGCACTGCTCAGACCTCTTGAACTTTTTAAATATAAATCCATACATGTACAGCTGTACATATGGAAACAATAATTCATCCATGAAATTCTATTCATAAAATTCAGGAACTCAATATAACTTATAATCTCAGGTCTTTAGTGCCTTCATAGGTTCTGCTCACCTGTTTAAATACGAGGAGTCTATTGTTAAAACACTGAGTCAGAATATACCCTAGAAACTAGAGCTGGCAGGATATGGTGTAAGGATCACTGGACTTCAACAGATTCCCCATTGCATAAAATATAAAGGCAGGAAGCACTGTCAACATTAGTAATTACAAAATCATGATCATAATACATTTTGTAAATTATGTACTCTGTACAAAAGTTCCCATAAAATTATAAATAAGCAGTGCTTTGCCAATCTATATATATACATAAGTATTTTGAAATTCCCTGAATGTTTTCCTAGAAAATGGTCAAATGACATGTACCAGTATGAACTCTGATTCTATATAAGAAACCAGTAACATCAAACTCTTGAAAATATTACTGTCAACCACTGACTGCTAGTTACTCTTTAGGGTAGTACCTTATTAAGACAGACAGAAATAGGTTTAATCTTGAGCTGTTTTAAAAAAATACAAAACAACAGCAAACTGCCAGATGAGTGCTAATTTTATAAAGTTCTGCTGAATCTATATGTCAAGCTAGGTTCTCATTTTTATGTTTTTAGTTAACTTTATAAGTTTTTCTTAAACTGGAAACAACCTCATAAATATGAGACAATCTTTCCTGACTGATGATTTGATACATGTGACCGACAGTTCCATGATTTTAATTTTAGAATTGACTGTTCACATAATTCAAAATATGTCTTATTTAATAGATAAATGTATGAAAATGTTTAAAAATCTTTTGCTATTAAAGATGGGAAAAATCAAATAATATAAAAAACAAATATCTGCAGTAAAAAGGGGTATCAAAAAATTATCAGAGTTGCATGTACATGTACCAAAATATACACTGTTTTGAGTTTCAATACGTATGTACAATACAATACTGAATTATTCGATAGCCTTAAAAATTCACTCTGAAAAAATGTACAGTACCGTACCTTCTTGGTCTACAAGGTACACTGGGTGGAATGAGTGGCCATATGACATCTTAATCTTCAATCCACAAAAACTACCTATTCCACATTACAAGACAGAGATCTGCATCCCCACAAGAGATCAAAGCAATTGTCCAGAATATGATTGTATGGACATGACTGCCTGACACCAAGGGGGAATATCATTGAAGAGTTCTGATTCAGTGACCAATATTAAATTCAGGTTTGTTTCGCTCAAATACCCAATTGCCCAAAGGTTCAATATGAGCTGATATTACTTCCCAATCCCTGAAATTTACTATGATTCATAGATAGACAGCTACTCCACTGTGCTTTTACGCTTTTCCTGCAAAAAGGTTTAATTTGAATTAAATTGTGTGCACCATTTTTAACATTCACTGACTTACCAATATCACAAACAATCTATTTTCATGACAGTATGAAAGAAAAGAGCCAGATTAATGTAATATTCATGATTAATATTTGGTCTGCTCAAGTTTTAAGTTCAAGATCAAAGTTGTATTAGTACAGTCTTTAAATAAATGTATGTAGGACACTCCCATAGCAACCAAGTTTGATATTGGTGAACAAACCAATACGAAGACATGGAAGCTGATGAGGCACTATGTACAGCTGCTAATAGCTCCAGCCCAAATTGTCTGTTTCACACTAATTACTACTCACTAGTATTGAACCTGTCCATCCAACATGAATGTATTAAATAAAATTAAAATACAGTATGATTGTACGTATGTGAAGCAACCTTTCAAAATAGTAGGCAAGCTGTATTCAAAGTGCCTTTTCTGAAACTGTTCAAAGACACTAGCTACTGTAACAAAAACTAAAACTATTAAACAATTATGTTTGAATAAATATTCGCAGTTCAATACTTTAGGCTGTCTCACAGCTAACATGCTACTATTGCAGTTTCCCTGTCTCAAAAATCTAATTTTTGTGTTAACTATTACAAAATTCTGTTCAATTTGATTGCAAACATTATCGACAGTTGACGTTTAGAAGTTCAGTTAAAGGCCGGCTTACAGTACATTAATTTATCAGTTTTGATGTCACAAAACTGGTTTTCTCTGCACAGACAAAGCAAAGCATGACTTTTTTACAGATACAGTACCACCTGGAGCCAGGATTTGTACTGCTTCCCAATCACTTTTGGGACACCCGGACTTGGGACCAAAGGGAAATCCTGAAACCCAAGGGGTCTTGCACTGATAAATTTACGGTAATGAGTTTGCAGAAGCAAGAAGTTGTACATCTTTTGTTTTTGCTTAAAGAAAAACTGTTTGAGAACAACTTGACATATCTTATCAATGTCAATAAGGAAGGCTTGCAAGAGCTCAAATCCAAAAACTGTCAAAGTGTTAGTGAAACTTCAACATAAGGAAAATTTTGTTGCCAAGACAAAAAAAATTACTAGATATTTTCTTTCTGGTGCATTTCCCTGTTTCTAAAAGTTATACAAGAACAATTGTTTGAGAAAGACGAGAGTGCATTCATGAACATGAATTTTATGCCTTAATGGCATTAGCAAGTAAAAGTACACTAAACAGAGAAAGAAATGGAGAAAGAATTGTTTTCCTTACAATTTACAACAGATTCCAATGCATACAGATATTCTTTTTAAAGACAATTTGATTTTCAGTTGTATGTGTTATTCCATAATCAGAAGCTTAAAACTAATGTTCTTTCAATTCTACCAAGAAAAATGGACAGCGACTAAAAGTGATGCACTAAAATGTGTTTTCAATACCAGCTTACAAATGAAAATTCTCCTAATTTTTCAAGTGTCATTTAACTCGTCAGTCAGAAAAAAATTATTAGAAATATTTGAAAGAGTTAACAGGACAGAACAGTGACGGATCTGGGGGGGACGGGGGTCTGTGCCCCCTCAGACAGTCTTTTTGGCCGATTTTTTTAATTAAAATTTTTTTGATAAAAATGAAGTTTTGGCAAAAAAGAGTATGAAACTTGTCTCAAAATGCTGGAAATGGCCATTTTAGAGACTCATATTTTCAGAGTTTCTGGAGGAGTATGCCCCCAGATCTAGACCCTCCTATATTTAGTTCTAAAGCTTGTGCGTTTTGCACTCATGGTGCTCCAGGTTTTTCAAAATCTGAAACCACTCCAGCAGTAGGACCTGGCACTGGTTGGTAATGGTTAAACTATTTGGCAAAATCTTCATAATTTACATTGTAATTAATTTGTAACAATTTGACTGTTGTTTAAGTCTTAACAACTCTAGGCCCAACTCCATGCTATTTAAATGGTCTGAGAATTTTTTTTCTACAGCCAGATTTTACAGTAAGAAAACAGAAAACAAAACAAGAAAAGCATATAAATTTACAGTCTCTAAACTTGAGCATTATATTTTTAATGATTGAGAGCTATCATCAGGGATGGAATTAACTCAAAAACTGTTCAATTTTACCCAAACTGCTTCCCAAAAACTGCAATCCTATTTCATGGGATGCAAATACAGATAAAAATCCACACAGTTTTATAGGACCCCTTTAAAACTTCTGGCAACTCCAAATCCTGTTCCAAACCAGTAAATCATTGAGGCTCAGGACTCAGAATATAAACTAGGTGACATGTAACGCAATCTCTGATCACAAAAAGAGCTAAGAATCCACTGATCTAAAGATTAGATAAAGTTGATCTGTTTCTATTCTGTTTTGCTCTTGTAAGTTTAACTTCAAAATTCAATAATCAAACATTTTAACAGAAATCAGAAACATGACAGCATATTGTTATATATAAACAAACAGAAACCACCAACTCCCTGGACATCTTCTGGTCTTTGGTAGTCAAAGTTCCATCAATCGTTAACATGGGATTTCTGCAACACTTCATAAATTAAATCAAGAAGATTTATACTTCTTTCCAAACACAGCACTACTGTAGACAAAAGTGTACTATACAAACAATTTACAATTATTTGTTAAAGAGGACATTCAAGTACTGTACATTAAATATTTTGTAAATTCTTATAATCGTTTACTAGCTGATATGGTGAGCAATCTATAATTGTCTATCCATGCAACTAAAAGATTAAAAATTGTTTAACTCAAGTTGACAGTGTCCACCTCTTTCTTTGATAAAAGCTGAACTGCCTTCAGCTGTTCAATTTTAATTTTTGAGTCAAAATGAATCTTCCCCCTTAAT
This sequence comes from Umimayanthus nakama, assembly GCA_027574985.1. Taxonomy (NCBI): domain Eukaryota; kingdom Metazoa; phylum Cnidaria; class Anthozoa; order Zoantharia; family Parazoanthidae; genus Umimayanthus; species Umimayanthus nakama. The sequence goes on along the minus strand of JAOBRG010027792.1, from coordinate 1,155 downwards.
TTCGATTTTCAGACTGAGATACATAATTATATAATATGTTGGTATGCCAAACATGGTGTAACATTTATTAATTAATTATTCTTGCTGCTCTTCCTATATCTCTATACAGTCAGTATGCAGTATTTTATTATTGTGGTGTATCCAAATTATTTCACAAATTTTATATTTATTTAAAAAATTATGTTATAAAAGAACAAAATGCGAATATATACAAATCATGTATAGTCACATAAGAAATGCGGTAAAATGTTAATTTTGTTTTTTAAAAGTAAAATACTAGAATTTTGCACAAAATGTTGTACTAGGAAGTTACAAGACACTGCGTGTACAGTTCAAGGAAATCTTAACAAGGCATTACGTGTAGGTATTGACACCCTCTAATCTGGCTACTTCTACTTTTATGTTGGCTCACACATAATATGTTACAATCTTTGTTAATGTTTCCGGCTTGAGTTGTAGCTGCCTAAACCTTAAAATATGGGATTTGTGTTGAAGAAGCATATCATTCCAGTTGTTGAAGTAAACAATTATATTGTAACACAAGATACAAAATATTGCTGAGATACACTTTGCAGATTATATAAAAGCATTAAATACTTTGCCAAGTCAGGAATCTTTAAGTGGATAAAAATAAACTTATAGTCAAAGTACACGAGACTATATTTAAATAGTTACATGCAAATCACCAAGCAACAAATATTAAAGTTAAAAACTGGATGTAAACTGATCTAAATCTTTTGAAAGCTTAATACTTTACAGATTGTAAATTATGCAGCAACTTGATGCACCAACAATGTACTGTATAAACTCAGCAAAAATTGAACTATAGGTTTGTAAAACAATAAAAAGAAATGGGAAGGCCTAAAAAAAGGATCACCAAAATAATTAGGTACACACTTTTTTTTTCTTGTTTCAGTTTCTGACCTTTATTGTGAGAAAATTAAAGTGCTGATAGTAAGAAACAAGTCTTCTGATTTTTCTCTTTCCGCACTCTGAATAATGATATTTAACAATTATTCCACGAACGCGCGTTGGATATGAGCTTTTAGATAGCGGACGAGGTGCGAAGCACAGAGTTGGCTATCATAAGCTCATATCCAACAAGCGTGAGTGGAATAATTGTTTTATTAAATACCAAACACTGGACAAAAATAT